>JBBBDQ010000410.1:3265000-3337500 GCA_037127315.1 Ascarosepion bandense | reverse complement strand
ACTTTTCTTGTGGCCATTTCACTGTTTTCTTCGTTTTTTCTTTCTTTTTTCACAGTTTTCACTTTCATTTCATCGTCTTTAATTTAAATTGTATTTCTTTTTCTATTATTTCTGTTTTTATTTCATTGATTTTTTGTTCAGTCGTTTATTCTTTCTTTCCATTCTACTTTGTCTCTTTTTTTCTTTTTTCTTTCATCCTTTACGTTTCTTGTTTTCATTTGTTCTTTCTACCGTTTTCATTTGTTCTTTCTTTCTTTCTTTCTTTCTTTCTTTCTTTCTTTCTTTACTATTCTTCTTTTCACTTATTCTTTCTACCGTTTTCTTTCTTTTTTCTTTCTTTATTATTCCGGTTGTCACTTATTCATTCTACCGTTTTCTTTCTTTTTTTCTTTTTTATTATTCCTGTTATCACTTATTCTTTCTACTGTTTCCTTTCTTTTTTTCTTTTTTTATTATTCCTGTTGTTACTTATTCTTTCTACCATTTTCTTTCTTTTTTTCTTTCTTATTCCTGTTGTTACTTATTCTTTCTACCATTTTCTTTTTTTTTTCTTTCTTATTCCTGTTGTTACTTATTCTTTCTACCATTTTCTTTCTTTTTTTCTTTCTTATTCCTGTTGTTACTTATTCTTTCTACCGTTTTCTTTCTTTTTTCTTTCTTTATTATTCCTGTTGTTACTTATTCTTTCTACCATTTTCTTTCTTTTTTTCTTTCTTATTCCTGTTGTTACTTATTCTTTCTACCATTTTCTTTCTTTTTTCTTTCTTATTCCTGTTGTTACTTATTCTTTCTACCGTTTTCTTTCTTTTTCTTTCTTTATTATTCCTGTTGTCACTTATTCTTTCTACCATTTTCTTTCTTTTTTCTTTATTATTCCTGTTGTTACTTATTCTTTCTACCATTTTCTTTCTTTTTTCTTTCTTATTCCTGTTGTTACTTATTCTTTCTACCGTTTTCTTTCTTTTTTCTTTCTTTATTATTCCTGTTGTTACTTATTCTTTCTACCATTTTCTTTCTTTTTTTCTTTCTTATTCCTGTTATTACTTATTCTTTCTACCATTTTCTTTCTTTTTTTCTTTCTTTATTATTCCTGTTGTCACTTATTCTTTCTACCATTTTCTTTCTTTTTTCTTTATTATTCCTGTTGTTACTTATTCTTTCTACCGTTTTCTTTCTTTTTCTTTCTTTATTATTCCTGTTGTCACTTATTCTTTCTACCATTTTCTTTCTTTTTTCTTTATTATTCCTGTTGTTACTTATTCTTTCTACCATTTTCTTTCTTTTTTTCTTTCTTATTCCTGTTGTTACTTATTCTTTCTACCGTTTTCTTTCTTTTTTCTTTCTTTATTATTCCTGTTGTTACTTATTCTTTCTACCATTTTCTTTCTTTTTTTTCTTTCTTATTCCTGTTGTTACTTATTCTTTCTACCATTTTCTTTCTTTTTTTCTTTCTTATTCCTGTTGTTACTTATTCTTTCTACCGTTTTCTTTCTTTTTTCTTTCTTTATTATTCCTGTTGTCACTTATTCTTTCTACCATTTTCTTTCTTTTTTTCTTTCTTATTCCTGTTGTTACTTATTCTTTCTACCATTTTCTTTCTTTTTTTCTTTCTTTATTATTCCTGTTGTCACTTATTCTTTCTACCATTTTCTTTCTTTTTTCTTTATTATTCCTGTTGTTACTTATTCTTTCTATCATTTTCTTTCTTTTTTTCTTTATTATTCCTGTTGTCACTTATTCTTTCTAACATTTTCTTTCTTTTTTCTTTATTATTCCTGTTGTTACTTATTCTTTCTACCATTTTCTTTCTTTTTTTCTTTCTTATTCCTGTTGTCACTTATTCTTTTTACCGTTTTCTTTCTTTTTTTCTTTCTTTATTATTCCTGTTGTCACTTATTCTTTCTACCATTTTCTTTCTTTTTTCTTTCTTATTCCTGTTGTCACTTATTCTTTTTACCATTTTCTTTCTTTTTTTCTTTCTTTATTATTCCTGTTGTTACTTATTCTTTCTACCGTTTTCTTTCTTTTTTTCTTTTTTTACTATTCCTGTTTTCATATGTTCTTTCAATCGCTTTACATATTTCTTTCTTTCTGTCTGTCTTTCTTTTTTTCTTTTTTCTTTCTTATTTATTTATTTGCTTTTACTGCTTTGCTTTCATTGCTTTTTTCATTTATTCTTTATTTTTTCTCTCTTTCTCTTTCTCTTTCCCTTTCATCTTCGTTATTTTTTCTTTTTGTTCTTTAGTTATTTTTTTTACTCTGCCTGCTGTCATTTCATTTAATCTTTCTTTTTTCCTATTTTTCTTTACTTTTTCATTTTGTTATTTCTTTCTTTCTTTCTATCTTTTTTCTTTCTTTCTTTCTTTTTCCTCCATTACTGTTCCTGTTTTCATTTTATTCGTTCTTTCTTTCTTTGTTGCTTTTTTTTCTTTCTTTACTATTCCTCTTTTCATTTATTCTTTTTACTTTCGTTCTTCAATCTACTGGGTTTCATTACATTTAATCCTTCTTTCTTTCTTTCTTTCTTTCTTTCTTTCTTTCTGTTTCCATTTCATTTTTGTATTTTTGCTATTTATTTTTCGCTATTATTTCTTGAACGGATAATGTATTTGCTTCTTTTATTCTTTTTTTTTTTTTTTCCTGTGATTCTTTCTTCAACTTTTTCATCAATCTTCCTTTTTTCTTAAGAACGATAAATATCCTTTTTCATTTCGCAAGCTTTTTTTTCAGCCGTTCTTTTATCCTCCATGTTCTTTGTCATCTTTCCCCTCAAAATGTTTTTGTCAACCACATTTCTTTCTGAACTTCTTATTATATTAAGGCGGCATTATCACATTCTAAATTCATTACCGTATTCTCTTCGAATATTTTTTAAAATATTCATTTTTTTTATACATCATCTCGGTGTCCAGTGGTATTATCAACGCCATTTTAATTCTCATCAATTAGATTCATTATGATGGCTGCCCATTCTAGCCGCACGGCCGACAACAAATTGTGTGTTAATAAATTCATGAGACAATGTTGATAGCTGACACAGAAAGGGAAACTTCTATAGAATTCCTACAGAAGACAGTAAAAGAAAGCGAGAAGAAAAGACTAACCGTGTATTGTCAGAATTCAGTGTATGGTTGTCAGCAAAATGAACAACACAAACTGAGAACTACGGACTGAAGACACTAAAGTTAAGCAAGTACAACAATTTAGATAGTTAGAAAATGATTTAGGACGGAAAATGCGTCACCGAAGTCCGAAGACGCATTGGAAAAGTGGACAATATCTTCCAATACCTTTTTTCTTTTTTATATGCGTTTCACCCCGAGCAAGGCATGTCACTGCCACTACTGTGCAGGGGGCTACGTAGAGTGGAGAAAGGATGATTAAATATAGGAAATGTCAGAGGGTGGGTGATAGGCGGGTAAGGATACTGAGAATCAGGGTTGGGTAGATGAGAGTGTTCTGAGAATAGTTGGGAGTTAATGTGATAGGAGGTGTCTATTGACCCTACATTTAAACACCTGGAGATTGTAACTGTCGGGAAAGCAGACTTGTGGAAGGGAGTTCCACAGGCGGGAAGCGCGAGAAAAGAAGCTATTGTAGTAGAATTTACGGTTACATCTTATTTGTTTAACTATAAAAGGGTGGGACCTAGTTGCTAGTCTAGTATCTCGTGTAAATTCCTGCTTAGGCGGCACCAGTGATCTAAGCTCATCGGAGCAGAAGCCATGAAACCTAAACAAAGTATTAAGAAAAAAGAAAAAGTATGTTAGAAACTAAGAAAAGAAACAGAACTCTTATCTAATATCAGCCCTACTATATGACAGAATAATAATGATAATAGTAGTAGTAGTAGTATTTATTTGGAGATTTTTTATTTTTACTGTTTGTTTTTGCTTATCTAAAAATGTTATATTTATCAATTTTGCATTTTCTACTTTCACTTTTTTGGGGGGCATGATTTAACTACAATTTAAACATTTGAAAAGTGTTTTAATTAAGAACCTAAAGTGAGAAACAGAATTCTGAAAATTCATTAAAACAGCTAAAGAGGCACTCAAAAGTTAAGCAAAATATTATGAAACCAGGAAATTTTGTTAGAAACAAAAAATTTATTAAACTGTTACATAATAATCCTCTTGAAAATGAATGCTGGACAGTCTCCTCACAGATGAAGAGACAGTTGAAATTTCTAGGGCACATCATGATGACTGATCATTCTAGCTTCTCAGTCAACAACAAATTATTCGTCTATATTTCTGAGATGATGTAGTGTTTGCAGTATTTACATTATTACATTCTTCATCTTTGCTGCCATTTGTACGACGTTTCAGCAGTTGTATGCTCTGGCTTTCTTCAGTTATAGACGTTGGTTAGTTCCTGTGACTTGACCGAAAGAGTTGTGAGTTCAATACTAGGCTACAACAGTGGTGAACAAGTAACTCGAAGGAAGATAACTCATGACTACTAGAAGAGGCTCTACGCAACGAATAGAGATCAAATACCCCAGTAATTGTAATAAAGGTTTCGGTTCGAAATTCTTAGCACCTGAAGAAGGCCGGAGCGTACAACGGCTGAAACGTCTTACAAATAGCAACAAGGACAATAGTCTGAATAATGTAAACACTGTACAACAAATTATTCATATAATAATAGTAAAGGAAAGCGAGAAGAAAGGACTAACCATCTATTGTAAGAAGTCAGAATGTATGGTTATCAGCAGAATGAAGATCTAAAAGTGAAAACTACCAATTGGAGATTCAAAAATCGGGCAAATAAAACAATTTAGATATTTAGGAATTGGTTCAACAGAGGACGGAAAATGCGACACCGAAATCCGAAAGCGTATTGAAAAGACGAAAGATGCTTTCCTTTTTGGAAAGCATCTTTCGTCTTTTTTTTCTTTCTATAATCTAAGTATTTTTTTTCTTTCTATAATCGTTTCGCCCCAAGCAAGGCAGTATTGCCACTGGTGCACAGGGGTTACAGGGAGAGAAAAGCGGAAAAAAATAACAACGTACAAGGAGTGTGAAAGAAAGTACAAAAACAAATAAATATTACTAATACTAATACTATTATTATCATTATTATTCTGTCATATAAGAGGACTGATATTAGATAAGAGTTCAGTTCTCTTTTCTTAGTTTCTAATAAAATTTTCATGTTTCTTAATACTTTGTTTAGTTATTGGAAGGCATTTTCCACTTTTCCAATGCGTCTTCGGATTTTGAGGCCACATTTTCCGCCCTCTGATAAACCTTTTTTTAACTATCTAAATTGTTGTACTTGCTTAATTTTAGTGTGTCCATTTTATAGTTCTCACTTTGCTGACAACCATATTACCAAAAAAGATAAAGATGGGAAACAACTGACTTTCCACTTTAACTCTTCGAGATTGTAGCTATCAAGGAGAGGAGTTCCACAAGCGAGAAGTGCGAGAAAAGAAACTAATAGAGTAGACGTGGCGGTTGCATTTAACTGTTTTTACCGTAAAAGGGTAGGACCTATTATTAATGTATAAATGTATCAAGAAACATTAAAATGTTATTAGAAGCAAAGAAATTAATACTTAACTGTTATGTAAGGCGATTCTAAAAGAATTAGAAGTCCTACCAGGACTCATGAAAAACTACAGGAACTTCTACAGAAGGTAGTGAAGGAAAGTGATAAAAATGGACTTAATAACAATTAATAACAATTACAAGAAAACAGAATGCATGGTCGTTAGCAAAAGAGACAGTCTAGCATGTAAATTACAAATTGGAGATACCAAAATAAAAAAATATTATGTACCAAAATTTAAATATCTGGGAAGTTTTTTTAGAACGGAACGGAACGTGCGGCACTGAAATCTGAAGAATTGGAAAAGCGAAAAATGTCTTCCAAACGTTAAGAAAGGTATTGAGAAATAGGAAAATTTAATTATTGATTGATTAATCTGTTTCCTATGGTTTCTCAGCCAAAGCCAGAAAATAATTATAGATTGTTAGGATTTTAAGATGATAATAATTAAGTGATACAAGTCTTACTAACGCACCCATAGCTGCTTCCCAGGAGGATTCATACTTTTCCCAAGAATATTTGCGAATAACGACCCCGACTGCAATTGGAACTTGGCCTTCCGATTAACAAGCGGACAGCTATCCAGGTACTGACCAGGCTCGACATTAACTTTGCTGACCGTCCGGGAATCGGTCTTTTAACGTGATATAGCCATGAGCAAATTTTCATTAAAAAATAAAGAGTACTGAACTGTTATGTAGTATCGGTAATCCTATAAGGCAGTGAATGCTAGATAATGTCCTCACGGATGAAGAAGAGACTTAAAGAAGCAGAAATGTCACCTTACATAAGGCCGCTGAGAATACCATGGACTAAGCAAGCGAGCAATGACGAAGTTTTCAGGAGAATGAAAATAAAAAGAATCAAACAGAGGTAGTTGATATTCCGAGGAAACATAATGGGGAAAGGGGGCTTGGAAAATTAGATACTCATATGATTTGTTGAAGGATTAAAAGAAATCAGAGGATGTTCTTTTTTTTTAATCATATCACCCCGAGCAAGGCGGTAACGCCACTGATGTGCAGGGGGATACGTAAGTGTGAAAAGATTGGGAAAGAGAAAGCCGGAAACCACATCCTAAACAGGGAACAAGAGATGAGCCTCTTCACCTGTTCAATAGACGAGGGTGGAGTGTGAACCGGGCGATAGAGGTTTATACGGCTATTTTATTGTCGTAAAACTATCTTACCCAATCGCTTACGTAAGAAATGATTCCTCAGAATGTAAAATAAGAAAAGCGTATAATTTTCACGTGTTAAAACGAGTTACGAGTGTACCCCGGTCATCAAAAATAGAGTTAGCATTTGAGAGGATTATATATATATATATATATATATATATATATATATATATATATATATATATTACGCGACCTAGGTTTCTACCATGTGGTGTCTTCGGGCGATTTGCAATAACTGATTTTACCGTTTTTTTTTAACACTTATTTATTTATTTTTTAAGAACGCTAATGTAACGAATACTTTTTTGAACGCTCACGTGACGGGAAATTTTTGAACTCGCGATTTTTAAAATTAGAAAAAAATTAAGAAAACCGGTAAAATCAGTCATTGTAAATCGCCTGAAGACAACAATTAGTAGAAACCTAGTTTGCGTAATTTGTTTACAAATGAAGAATATATATATATATATATATATATATAATCATTCGCAGACAGTGGTGTTTCACAGTTCACCAGTATAGTTAGACATCCGATTGCTCCTAGCCAGGATTGAAACCCTACCAAACTGACATCAGTCGACGATTCTACCTCTAAGTTATTGACGCTCAAAGGAAGGCGGATTTTAGCGTCTTATAAACACACGCCAGTCGCCGAGAGTGTTGAAATTCGTTACTGAATGAACGTGGTGTAAAAATAGCTACTGCTTTAAAGTAGGTACCTCCATTACATAACAAAAAATCCAGCATAAAAAATGTTTAAAAGGTTCAAAACTTAATAAAACAAACTTTTTCTATCCAAAATGTTTATAATATTATGAAGAGGAAAGATCAAAGTAAATTTTATTTATTTTATAAAATGTTTTAATCCCTTTTAACATGTTCGAAATTTTGGCAGAAAATCTTGTTTTGATTTGGCGTTAGCGTGGTCAAAAATATTACGAATATTTTCCAGTTGATTACGTAATTTTTTTACGTCACTCACTTTTTCGGTGACAAACACATTAATTTGGAAATTCTCGCAAAAATCAAATATTTGTCGGATTTTAATGAAACTTTCAGTACTCATTCACAAATGAATAAAATTATTTTTGAAATTATTACTTTTTTAAAATATTGCTGAAAAAAATTTTTTTTTAACTTTGTTACCCCCTTCAAGTAAATTCATGAAATTTTAATAAATTTTAATTTTCTGGTATTTTCTGTTTTATTAGTTAAATGCAGAACTCATCGGGAAATATAAATTATGTATTTTTTTTTATTTAAAATTATGATTCACTATACGAAAATCTGCTCTGAAGAGAAATATAAAAAATGCAATAAAACTTTGATATAATTTAATTTGATAAGATTTTAATTGCTGGAATAAATAAGAAAAATTAAGGACATTATAGTCTGAAGAAAAAAAAAATTTTTTGATTACTAATAAAATTTTTAAAGAATTGCTTTCCGTTTTTTTTTTATTAGTTAAGAATTTTATACTGCCTATAAAAAAAAATAAAAATTTTTCACCCCGTATATTTAAAAAAAAAAAAAAAAAAAAATTGTTTGTGCAAATACGTTCAAAGTTATAAAGTGCGATGTTCAAATTTATAAAGTACTGTGTTCCATATGGGTCAAAATGATTTTAAAAGTTATTACCCGTAGAAGAACGCAATTTCAATCTTACGATGTTTATTTTATTATCTACGTTTCTAAAATTTTTATTTATTCAGAAAGCATATTCAAATGTCTGGCTATAAATCTAAACTAAAATTCTATAAAATATTATATAAGTGCTGAAATTATTATGTTAAATTTTTAATTTCACTATTTAGTAAAAAACCCCCCCACCAAAAAAAAATAAAATTTTTTATCACGATTGTTCACCATACATTGCGAGTCTGTTCTGTCAGTACCTCCATGACTTACATCACAAAAAAAGGCCTACCGTATTTAATTTTTTTTTTTATTGTAAATTTCTGGGAGTAAGCAATTATTAATTGATTGAAAACAGATAAAGGTAAGTTTTAATATTAAAATTTGACTTAAATAACGTGCCAGCGCGGTATATTTCATTTTTTCAAGATTTTTAAAAACAGAAATTTGGCTACTGTTTAAGTAATGAGCCAATCTATCAACAACGGCGGTATTTAAAAAAAAAAAACTGATGAAATTTTAAATGTTTAGATTTAAATCAATATAATATCGGTTAAAAATACACCAGTATTTTTTTTTTTTTTTTTTGCTTACTAGAATTATTAAATTTAATCTCTTGGCTTTCAATTAAAGCTAATTTTAAAACTTGAAAATAACTTATTTATTTTAAAAATTTCAATTTAAATTTAAGTATAGAAAAATTGACTGGACTCCAGTGGAGGTACCTATTTTAAAGTCTACTATTTCGCCATAGAAAGTCTACCACACACACACACACACATACACACACACACACACACACACACACACACACACACACACACACATATATATATATATATATATATATATATATATATATATATATATATATGCACAACGGTCTTTATTATAATAGAGAGAATTATCCCAGTGATCGAAATAAAGGGTTCGGTTTGAAATTCTAAGCACCTGAAGTAGGTCGGAGCGTACAACGACAGAAACGTCGTGAATATGGCAATAAAGATAAGGAAACTAGTCCTAACAATGTAAATAATATAAATTCTACTACATCTCAGAAGTATAGACAAAAAAGGTAATTATTTCTTTGGGGCCCGGTAGCAAATAATCCAAGTACTCGTATCGGTACGCGGCCCGGTGGTTGGGGACCTCTGATTTAGTGGACACAGACGCGCATTTCTCAACAACTTCTCACCAAATTCTGATGTAGAGAGTTGCTTCCTTTGACCTTCATCATTAAAAATATCATTGTTAGCAACAACTTCGACAGTCGTAGACGTTATATCATTTTTTTTTTTTTTTTTTTTTTTTTTTTTTTACAATTATGTATAATTTAGGTCGGACCGGGCATGAAAATCTAAATCTCGTGTCAAAACCGACAATAAGATACAAAAGATTGGATTCGAGAAAGAGGGGGAAAAAAAATGGAGCCAAATCCGCTATTTTCTTCCTAACTTGATTCGAGAAGCCATTTTCGAAGTTATTAAGTTTCGACGGTTTTTTTTTTGTTTTTTTTTTTTGTTTTGTAGCGAATGAAAAGATGAGGTTTAGGGTGGGGAGAAGATGGGGGTTAGGGTTGAGAGGAATAGCGGGAGAATAATTGAGAAGAAGGTGTAATCACTATGCCGATAAGGAAAAACAAAGGCAGGCAAATTCAACTTTTATTTCCCGTTCTACTGCGCTTTATTTATCACGTGTTTTATTAGAGAGAAGAACGAAAACAAATGTCGGTAACGGTTGACCAAGACAGAAATAAATGAGATTTCTGAAATATTTCCAATCGCTGAAATTAAAAACAAATCTTCTATATCCACCAGCTATTTATACTTCTTCTTCTATGTGCCCTGTCCCTTCAGGACGTAGGCGATCATGGTTCTCCACGTTTCCCTATTCCTTGTGGCTTTTAGTATGTTTGCTCCTGTTGCTCCTGGCAACCCCCGTTCCGTCATCCACCTGATCAGACCCTGCAAATATGTTATCCGCTGCCTTCCTCTGTCTCTCTTTCCTTCTATCTGACCAGTCAGTATCAGGTTCTCCATGCTCTCCTTCCTCATTGCGTGTCCCAGGAACTTCAGTTGTCCCTTCATGATGCTCAGTATCAATTTCCTTTTTGTTGCCATTCTTTCCAACACCTCCTCGTTGCTTGCATGATATCCGTAGCATCCTTCTGTAGAACCACATTTCGGCCGCTTCCAATTTTGTCCTCATTTTCGATGATATTGTCCAGCATTCACTGCCGTTTGAAGAACTGTCATCACGTAGCAGTCCAGCACTCTTTTCTTTGTTTCTAGTGAAATTCTATTGTGTGTTAGTATTTTGCTCATCTTCTGGAACGCGTCCTTTGCCATGCCAATTCCCTTTCGGATCTCCGTGTCGCACTTTCCATCTCCTGTTAGAATACTTCCTAAGTACTTAAATTTTTGTACTTGCTTGATTCTGATATCTCCCACCTGTATTTGTCATTTTAGGTTGTATCCTTTGCTGCTATTTATACTACTATTATAATAAACTTAAAACAATTATCACTTCTCATACTACTGCTAGTATTACTACTACTACAAATAAGAATAATGATAAGAGTCCTCCCGATTATAATAAAGATTGTTGTATATATATATATATATATATATATATATATATATATATATATATATATATATATATATATTAAATAAATAAAAGTATGTAGCTTGATGTTATACATTTTAATTGATATTAAAAAGCGAAGCAAGCGGTTTCGCTCCCGATCTTCAGGCTTCTACGGGAGCTTTTAATCAGAATTTTAAAAAAAAGTGTGCCATGAAAATGAGGAGGATGAAAAAAAATTTTGAATACAAGGAGCTAGAGGCTAATAATATCGAGCCCCAACAACTCACGCTGTGTGCATAGTGCAGCTATTCGGAACCCGATATACAAAGCCTCCAGAACCTTGAGATGGAATGAAGAGTGAGATCGGGACACAACAGTGAAGAAGATATATAGTGAGAAGCAATAAAAAGAAAAAGAAAAAAAAAAGGAAAAATGGGAACTAAAATTAGGTTAAAAGTAGGTTGACACTTTGACCGTTATAGAGAAAAAAAAGGAAAAAGAAAAAAAAAAGGAAAAAGAAAAAAAAAAGGAAAAAGAAAAAAAAAGGAAAAAGAAAAAAAAAGGAAAAAGAAAAAAAAAAAGGAAAAAGAAAAAAAAAAGGAAAAAGAAAAAAAAAGAAAAAAAAAGAAAAAAGAAAGAAAAAAGAAAGAAAAAAGGAAGAAAAAAGAAAGAAAAATGTAAGTATGTATTTCCTAGAAACTACTGGCCAAATTTCAAAGTGAATCTTTATTCTGATGTTAAAAGAAACACACACATAAATTTTATATCTTCCCACATACATAAATAGCAAACCGATGTTTTTTTGTATTTAAATGTAAATCATTTTTCACAACCAATATTCCAACATTGCTTGATGACGAGATTCTATCTCGAAGCATAGAAATTTCCGTGTCGCAGTGTACTTTTAATTCATAATTATATGATTATATTATGCTCTACAATATTTATTGTATTGGGCACTTTTTATAAAAAAAAGTAAATGCCAGGGAACTCAAAATCGTAAAACATTGGGTTCTCTTTACCTGGATTTCTATACATATATATATTCCTTCTGTCACGCTGTGGGGGAGAGTTTTTAATTTCTTAATGTAAGATACTCAATAGTCGGTACATCAATATATATGTTGCAGTATATGGTATAGAATATAAATATTTTGCCGTCATTTTTGATGGAACGAGCCCACTCGTATTAGAAATAAGTTGAATATTGGACTTTACTTTCCAACGTCATATCTTTGCAAAGCAGGGTTTTGTGTCGTGTCAATAATCAATACAAAACTACGAACTACACTAGACATTAGGAACACACTTCGAGTGTCATTGTCCCCCCCCTCCATCACTCGCAGATGGTACCGTCTAGTTGCAGAGAAACAAGCTCAGGACTCCGACTGATTCTACATTATGGTGAGTTGCTATTGATGTGATAATAGTGTTAGAGGTATCGATTCGGGGAAACTAAGCACACAAGGATGCGTTCGGACTGGAACACAGACATGAGTGTCAAAAGATTGTATACACTTTTTATTCCCGTTAATAAATTGCTGTTTATATTATTGCGTTATTTGCACTTAAATAATGCATATATGCCACTACTGTTCCGCGGAAAATTTGTCCGGCATAAAGCCTTTCCGTAGCATTTAAAACATTGATGACCGCTACCCTAAATAGTGCTAACTCGGAGTGGTGTTTGAATCGCAGTTTAGTATCAGGAACAGTGGCTATTTTTTTGTTCGATTGTTTAACTTTTTTACAATAAGATTCACACTCTTTTAATTATTTACATTGCTCAGGCGGTTGTTATCCCGTTTACATTTTTCTTTTTATAATAATTCCACTCCAAGCAAGGCCGGACCGTCACAGAAGATTACAGTGAAAAAAAAAAAAACTAAAAAAAAACAAAAAACAAAAAGAACAAGGTTATTCGCTTCAAAACCAAAAGTGTTTTACCTTAACGCTTAAAAAGAGATGAAAGAGTCATAGAAAATCAGGGAATGTATATTGATGATTAAAGTTTGATTAAATACAACGTTTTGATCACTTGTTTTCTTTATCCAAAAATTGGACAGAACTCATGGGATGACCTGATACCTTTGAATACCCTCAATAGAAGAACATCTGAGCGACAAGGACTACCCTACTTGAACGTATTTCTAACTTGACTCCGCCTTCAAGGTTATGCGCCTAATTTTTATCAAAACATGTCACCATATCGAGTACATTTTGCTGTGACGTTAGAATGCCGAGGAGTTTGGAAACTGAACGAGTGGAGATAATGGCAATAAAAAAAACATTAAAAATCTGAGGTAGAAATGAAACCTTGTAAAAGACAGCTGATCTTAAATGCCGCTAGAATACTGAGGAGAGTCCTCGAGTATTGAAATATTTTCTGTCCCTTAGTGGGGAGCGAAATCCCTACTCAATGATCTTGCATCAAACCACAGTGAAGTGCTTAATGCGATTTCCAAAGCGAAGATAAGATGCAGTAGAAGGTCTATATTATGGAGCACCTAGTCGAGACGAGCCCCCGAAAATGACGATGCAAATTAATCTGCCACCTCACATAGTCCAAGACATAGGCTGTTTTAAAATAGAAAAAATTACTATATAATGATCAAGAAATTAATGCTCATTGTTAACATTTTATGTGAATTTCTGTAATTTAATTAATTCCTCTCATGCCCCTGGGATGAGTTGCATACAACACCTTTACGATTTGCACTGATACTAGATACCATTCTATGTGGTTGGGTTCCCGCAACTCTGAATCGTTTGGATAGATCTAATGAATTAATTTTGTCAACATTTGATTCGTGATTTAAGTCAGAACTCTAACCTGGCCAAGCTTTCAATACAATGACTCTTTCATCAACCAGTATCTGTTGTGTCGCATGAAATCGGAACTATGGAACACCGTAATGCTAATAAATATCGTCTTAATCCAAGCCGGTAATATTCCTTCAGGCAGGACACTGTTTGCATTGTTCGAACTGTTGTTTTCATGTTTGGCACACGACGACTCTCTGCTGAGCACTCAGAGTAAGATCGAGGATAAATGGAGAAATCCAGGGATAGGAGTCGTGCTTACCCCTACAGCAAGATAGCAGCGAAAGAGAAAGAAAAGGGAGCCTTCGGGACACTCTCGAACAAGCGGTTGACCAACTTACGGTAGCTTGAACAATTCCTTCCATGCGCATGGGATAAAATGCGTGCAAATCTCTCACCATCTTCATTGATACGTAGATACCGTTTCTAGTGGTTAGTTTCTTTCCCCAAAAAACTCAAGATAATAATTCATATCGTCAATACTTTGTGCGGCATGTGGTGCAGTGGATATCAGCTTGAAACGAGAAATCGGAGGACCGAGTCCGAATTCCAGTTGAATTTCTTGAATTCACTTACGCGCAAATACCCTTGGGAAAGGTATTAATTAGTCTCTCTGCAGTTATGGAATAAATAACAGGACAGATTGGGTTCTATAGTGTTGGTTGGTAACCAGTCTACCACAGAAAGCAATGACAACCTACTGCGAGATAATCTTCTGCCTAGCTAGTCATGTCTCTTTCGAGACATAATCGCCCAAGCGTTTATCACGTATAGCACGTAACTGACTGACTGTAACTTGACCGGCCATCGCGCAATAGTAGAGTGCGCAAGGTTTCGGTTTCGATCCCTAACCTGTTCACACCAAAGACTTTCAAAATGGTACTGGTCGCCCCTCTGCTGAGCACTCATCAACAAAGAGTAGGATCGAGGATAAATAGAGAAATCCAGGGATAGGAGTCGCGCTTACCCCTACCACAAGATAACAGCAAAAGAAAGAGAGCCTTCGAGTCACCTTCGACCTAGTGGTTGACTAACTTGAATAATTTCAAAGTCTTTTTTGCTGTCTTCATGTTGTTTCACCTTCAATTAAGAAAAATATTTTCATCCGTTTATTTTTATTTATTTTATCCAATCAGTCCTACAATTCTCGCTGTGAACAACATAGCAAGTGGTAGTTTAATATTACAATAGAGAACGAATGCAGACAAGGAGTAATGCTATGAACGAAGAAGAGGGAGAAATTTATGATTGTTATTGCAATACTTTGTTAAGTTCAAATATTTGATGATGCAACAGGGGAATTTCTACAAATATTTATTGTCATGAATTATCCATGCACTTATTCAATCATTAACTGAAGAATTAAGATTCATCAGAAAATTATAACTAAAAACCGTGGAAATTCGCAGGTTAAAACAAGTTTCTATTAATACAAAATATCAAACAAAAATAATGCCTATTATTACGAAGGCTGCAGGTATTTTTTCCAAGTGAATTTTGACAAGACAGATATAAGGTCTTTCTGTAAATGAATTAAAAATAACTGTTTTGGCACAAACATCTTTATATATTGTAATTTAAAAAATTGAATCTAAAATAAATAACACAAATGAAATATTTATTTTAAAGGCATTTTAAAATTATTATGCAAATTAAAAATTAGCGCCAATATATATATATATATATATATATATATAATTCGAATATTTTTTTTTAGTCATATCACCCCAAGCAAGGCGGTAACGCCACTGATGTGCAGGGGGCTACATAAGAATGAGAAGATTAGAAAAGAGAAAACCAGAAACCGCATCCTAAACAGGAAACAAGGGATGATCCTCTTCACCTGTTCAATAGATGTGGGTGGAGTGTGAACCGGGCGATAGTTTAGTCTATCTACTCCAGTTGAAAAAAAAAGTGAGAAGATTAGAAAAGGAGAAAAACCGGAAACCGTATCCTAAACAGGAAACAGCCTCTTCACATGTTCAAGTAGGTGTGGGTGGAGTGTGAACCGGGCGATAGTTTAGTCTATCTACTCCAATTTGAAAAAACAAAGTAAGATTAGAAAAGAGAAAACCGGAAACCGCATCCTAACCAGGAAACAAGGGATGAGCCTCTTCACCTGTTCAATAAACGTGGGTGGAGTGTGAAGAATAAAACCTAAGTTGTTGGGAGTTCGGTCCCGGGGAACAGTCCAGTGTCCCGAGGCCGTGCCACCCCATTGCACCAGAGGGGGTGGACCAAGTGCTCGTCACCGGGGCGAGCGAGACCGGCAGTTGCGGGGATTGACTAAATTTTTGTACATTTGCCCGGTCGTACGCGTCCGGGCTCCCAACATTAAAAACCGACCTTGTGTCACATCTCGCTTCAGTGGGGGATTAGGGTAAATAAATATTAACCACAAGCGTTACAGACGCATCTCGACATAGTGGAATTGTTAGCAAGCTTGAGTAGTAAGTTGCCCCATACTTTCGGACTTATACTTTATCTCAGCAAATGCTTAGAAAATCATCACAAGCGTTACAGGCACGCATATTTTGTTGTACGATGAGAGCATACACACGAAATGTTTATTTTAGGAGCCACCTGAAACCAAATCCTTAAGAGAAAATAAGTGATACGCCTATAGTCCTGTTCAAAAGACCGAAGATGAGTGCAAACCTAGCACACCTATTTACTCCTATTAAATAAGGAGGAGAAATAAGTTTTTACTCATTTTCTATACAGGAAAGGCTGATTTACCCCTTCATTTTCTATACAGGAAAGGCTGATTTACCCCTTCATTTTCTATACAGGAAAGGCTGATTTACCCCTTCATTTTCTATACAGGAAAGGCTGATTTACCCCTTCATTTTCTATACAGGAAAGGCTGATTTACCCCTTCAAACAATATTTCGTTGGTTGGCTGTTTTGTTTAGTTACATACCAACCTGTTTGGGTTATTTATTACCAAACTCTAAATACTTTGTTCGTAAGTTTGATTATTTTTTTTTTAATAATAATAGTTTATTTGTACAAGTTTTACTAATTTACATAACTGGGAGGAAAAGGTGGAGTCATACCTTTCCCAATAAGTGAATATAAAAAGCCAAACTTGAATTAGAACTCGGCTCTCCGTTTAACAATATGGTGTTGTTATCTATTTCAATAACCACACATCCATGCTTACAGCACCTGGCATTTTCAAGCGGTCACCCATCTAGTTACTGATCAACTGGAACTTGATCCTTAACGTGCATCTATAGGGTTCGTGATATTTGGACATCGGCGTTTGACAGTGAAGCCAATGGGAGATGGTTAATGTTTATTAATTCAGCCTTGTTTCATACATAACCGAACTCCCAACAACTTAGGTTTTATTCTTTATTATCAGAAAGTTGACAGCAGTGGGATGTATTGATTTGTGGAAGAATGAAAATATACATTTCGTATATTTGAACAGAAATTTATTAAAGAAAAAAATAACAAGAATTCGTAGAAATTAATGTTCAATGAGAAACAAGTAATGAGTTAAGGGTATCAAGAATTGTAGAAATGTTCGTAGTAGTAATTTGTAGGAAAGAGTTTATGCGTACGTATGAGCGTTTGTTTAGTAGGAGTGTCTTTGAATGGAAAAGAAGTAAAAGGAATCTTCAGACGAGAAGGAAGGAGAAAAAGAACCAATGTGCTACGCGACATTACGTTTGGGACGACTTGAAGTTTCTCCCGTTATATTTTAGTGTGTTATCTCGCTGCTTCCATCTGACTGTCTGACTGACACTGACCAGAGCCTTTTATAGTCATTTAGATTTTTCGCACTGGATCGCTAAGTCCTTTTTAGTCTTGCACATCACTTCCATTGGTTAGAAAATCAATTTAACATCTAGTCGCGACATCCGGTTTCGACTTTTTCTTTAAGCACATGGTCAGTCCTTTTTCTATTTTGCAAAACCAGGGTTTCACACGTCATTGTGAAGTTTTGTAAAAGAAGAAGGTTGCTTTTAATTCTTAATTTCCTATCCACCACAAACGATTAAAGCTGCTAGGAGATCCTTAATAAAACTAATTAGTTATGTTTGTTTTGAGGTAGGTACCTAAAAATGTTCTTGTACCATGCATGACGGGATGTTGCATTTAGGAAAAGATTAAGCTCGTCATTATCTGGAGAGAAAAAAGAAATCCACCTTCCCAGGTAAGCGTAACACACCTGTCAACTTAAGAGTAACACACCTAACCACATGAGAGTGGCACATTTATCCACATAAGGCGCTCATAAAATATTCTTTTTCCTTTATCTTTTTTTTTCTTTTGGTTTCTTTGAATTTTTAAAATGTTTTTTTGAATTTTCTTTTCTTTTTGTTTTCAGAGTCCACTATATTTTCTTCCAGTACTTTCTTCTTTCTAATAAAGAATATCACACAACCCAAAAGAAATAAATACTTAATAAATACCCAAAGTCTTTCAATAGTTTGCTTTGTCGACATTCACGCCCAATTATTTCCACCAAATTAAACGAAAGAGAAAGAAAAAGATGGTGGCCGATAAAAGGCGGGAAGGCTATTGACGGTGTGAATAGTTGGCGAATGGGCTTTCTTGCTTTGGACATGGGAAAAAGAATGAAAACCAATCACTGGCAATACTATTCTTAAAATCAATAAAGTTCTCAATCGATTGATCTATTTATCACTTACTGTTTTTAATCAACCAAGCTTTATGTCTCTATTTTTTTCTATTAGTTTGATGTCTTTCGCTTGATTTAACTATTTTTTCTAAGCAGTGATTTTTATTTGTTTTTAATTTTCTTTAAGAAATCCTTCAATCACCGATTAAAAACTTTCAAACTTTTACTTGGGTTAAAATTTACACCTCATTAATGATTAATCCGTTTATAAAGGTATACACACACTTATGCATACACGCACATACACATACATTTACTGTTGTGATTCATATATTTTTTCATATTCATTCTTTAACACACACACACACACACATTTAACACACTTTTACAGGTTTTACACATACATTAAAACAAATTGTGGATGTGCTTTGTGGCGTAATACATATCGGCCTTGGAACGAGAAACTGAAGATCAGAGTTCGAATTTCAGCTAAATTCGTTGCATTTACTTACGCGCAAATGTCCTTGGGAAAGGTATGAGTCCATCTCTTCTTCTCCATCTATGGATTAACAGCAGGGCGATAGACTGAGTTTTATGGACTTAGTGGGCAGTCTATCGTAGAAAGAAATGGCAACCTACTGCGGGAAAATCTTCTGCCTAGTTAATAATGAATCGAAAGAGATATGATCGATCAAGCACTTAACTGACTGACGGAACCCAAGTTAACATGCAGATGTTTAACCATTTACACACACACACACACACACACACACACACACACACACACACACACACACATATATATATATATATATATATATATATATTAATAGCGAGCATGAAGATCAGTATGATGTTAAGAAAAAGTCTAAATGTGAAATAATTTTTTATATTTTAAAGCTTCATGGAACATTTTATCAAGTAAAATAAGGTTATAAAGGTAAATCTTATAATTCCAAAATATAAAGGTTAATAAACTTATATTTATAGTTATAATCATATAATATTCGGAAAAAAAATAAATGATCAAAAACATCAGAACGATTAACAAAATCATACTATTATAATGGATACATCATATCCAAATGAAAATAGCTTTCCTAATTCATTAGTCCTTTCAATAACAGCTAGACATCTTTTGCTACATGAGCGAATTAATGACTTTCAGATTTCTGCAGTCATCGCATTGGCCAAACTTTGAATACTCCAGAAAAATAAAAAAACAACGAGCAATTGTATCGGGCTATGGAATTAATGATCTACCCTAGTGTGTATAATTATGTATGTGTGCGTGAGAGAGAGAGAGAGAGAGAGAGAGAGAGAGAGAGAGAGAGAGAGAGAGAGAGAGAGATGTGTATGTGAGAGAGAGGGGCGTCTGTGTGTGTGAGAGAGAAGTGTGTGCGTGAAACTTTATTGTCACATTGCATATATATATATATGGTAATTATTATTATGTCATTTTTCATCATATTTCGATTTCTGCTTTATTATTATTATTATTATTATTATTATTATAGCATACTTCAAATCAATAGCTATAAAGTTTCGGTGTAAAAAAACAAACAACATCAGGCAGTAAAATGTGGTTAATTTATTTTGTCATATATAAATAGATAAGGTGATTTTTAAAAAATACATTAACTAAGAAAATATAAAATTAAAAATTAAAAAAATAAATGAAAACGTAAGAATAAAGAGGTCAGCCAGTGAGATGAATCAAGTGGGGTGGGAGGTTATAAAGTTTTAAAGAATGTGTGTGCAACTCATAGACAGTAGTATTACAATGTTTTGCCACTGAAAGCCAGGACATGCCAAAAATATTAAATTGCAAAATAAATAAATAAATAAAGTAGGAAAAAAGTTTCGGTGTTTTAACATCGAAAGTTTATGGCTATTGAGTTGCAGTATTATTGTTATTATTATTACCTAATATTTATGTTCTACATTTTTACCGAGGATTTTTAAATGTGAGTATTTAACAGTGAAATGTACTTTCATTAATAACAATTACTTATATATATATATATATATATATATATATATATATATATCCGAGTGACTACAGAACGAAGAGTTCTTTCAACGTCCAAAACATTAATTTAAAACAGTTTTCGATATATAATATATTATATAGAGTTGTGAATATTTCCACATCGCCTGATGAGGCATTGGGCTTCCAATGCCGAAACGAACGTGCCTTCGTCGCGATTATATATATAGAGAAATTATGTCAGTTAAGTGCCATACGTGATACACGCTTGGGCGATCATATCTCGAAAGAGACATGACTGACTGGGCAGAAGATTATCCCAAAGTAGGTTGCCATTGCTTTCTGCGGTAGACTGGTTGCCGACCAAGGGTACAGAACCCAATCTGTCCTGTTATTTAGCTAATAACTGGAGTGAAGAGACGGATTAATACCTTTCCCAAGGGGTATTTGCATGTAAGTGAATGCAGGGAATACGACTCGAATTCGAATTCCCGATTTCCCGTTCTGAACCGATATCCACTGCACCACAACGCACATCCGCTGTTCTAATATATATATATATATATATATATATATATATATATATATATATAAATCATCCATATACAAGCCTGTTTCGCTGTATCACAGCTCATCAGCGTGGCTAGACGCATCCACTTGCTACTCCCTAAGCCATCGACGCATGGAATCAGAGAGGGGAAATTTTAACGTGTTGTATATAAGCAGTGTATATACATGCCAGTTACCGAAAGAACTCAATTCATTTCTGAAGAGTCACGCATATAGCAGAAGTGGAAGTTTTTAAATTTTTTTTTCTCCAGAGAGCTCAATTGTAATGAGAGCATAATATATATATATATATATATATATATATATATATATATAGATATATATATATATATTCTAAACATATACTGTTAAATATAAAAGACAATGAATGTCTGTTATGTTTATATTATATATATAATTACATTTGTCTTTATTTAAAATTAATAAAGTTTACAATGCGACAGGGAAATTTCTGTTTCGAGATTTTACCTCGTCATCAGGTAATGTTGACTCATTGTTGTGAAAATCGTCGAAAGGTGGCCTCCCTTTGTCTCTTCTATAAATACTTTCATGGCTTCTGCTCAGACGAACTTAAGTCACTGATGCCTCCTCAACAGGTGTTTACTCGTGCAACCAGACTGGCAACTGGGTCACAGCCATTCACAGTCATGTTAGCCAAATGCAGACGACAATTCTACTCCTGCAGCTTCTTCTCTCACACTTCCCGCCTGTGGAACTCGCTCCCGTATTCTTGCTTTCCTGACGGCTACAACCTCCAGAAATTTAAATGCAAAGTCAATACTCATCTACTAACCACTGGCCTCTAGCTCTCTCCCCTCCCCTGTATAACCCTCCCTTTCTCTCTACCTATGTATCTGTCATCGCACCTGCTTTCTATTGTTCCTTTCTAACTAGTTTGTACTCCTCACTCTTTTCTAATTAATCTTTTTACATTCATGTAACCCCCTGCACATCAGTGGCGTTTCCGCCTTGCTCGGGGTGAGATGATTAAAAAAAAAAAATAATAATTTTCATTTGAATTTGATACTTTGTCTATGTTACGCTAGGGAGATATGAAAAACATGAAATGGAGCCTTAACAACACACCATGACCTGCCTTATGTCTTCCTGCAGAATTGGTATATAGTGCGACCATAGCAGAAATCGATTTATAATGAAAAATATACATAATAATAATAATAATAATAAAAATTATTATTATTATTATTATTATTATTATTACCATATATATATATATATATATATATATATATATATATATATATATATATATATATATAAACGTTTGTTATTTAAAGTGTTAATATGGCTGTGGGAAGACAGAAAAATTCATGTGTGTGTTTAATTTAACTGGTCAGGATGGAGTTCAACTTTCAAATTTGAAAATATAGGTTATATTTTTGGGAATACAAGATCTCTTCTTTCGATCGTAACAGGAAAAGTGTATGGGATGCTGAGAAAGCTAACACAATAATCTTGTAACAATAATGGATACAGCAGTCTAGACGGTAGCTCAATTTAATTTGAAATAAAAAACAAATTTAATTATAATTATATTATTCTCCAAGATATATGTTGTATTGATCACCTTTTAAAAAAATTAAATGCCGGAGAACTCGAAATATATTAGAAAAAGATGCCAAACAAAAATTTCAATTGATATATAGGGTGCGGCAAAACATAATGGAAATTGTTGCTATTGCGATCTTTTATTTTTCCGAAACGCTTAGAAGGGGTCATATTAAAACGATAAGGTCAAATGCTTATTCAAAAAGCTCCAGTATGAGATTTCTGTGACGCGTAAGTTAAAAAATATGCGAAGTAAGTGTTGGTTTTTGTTGTATTTTTAAAACGTTAAACAAGCATCTTGTATTTATTGTCACACACACACACACACACACACACACACACACTGATCTGGCGACTCGACTGCAGCCACTTCTCCATCGTCGAAATGTGCCTCCCTTTGTCTCTTCTATAAATACTTTCATGGCTTCTGCTCGGATGAGGTTAAGTCACTGATGCCTCCTCAACAGGTGTTTACTCGTGCAACCAGACTGGCAACTGGGTCACAGCCATTCACAGTCATGTTAGCCAAATGCAGACGACAATTCTACTCCTGCAGCTTCCTCTCTCGCACTTCCCGCCTGTGGAACTCACTCCCGGATTCTTGCTTTCCTGACGGCTACAACCTCCAGAAATTTAAATGCAGTCAATACTCATCTACTAACCACTGGCCTCTAGCTCTCTCCCCTCCTCTGTATAACCCTCCCTTTCTCTCGCACCTGCTTTCTCAGCTTTGTATTGTTCCTTTCTAACTAGTTTGTACTCCTCACTCTTTTCTAATTAATCTTTTTACATTTATGTAACCCCCTGCACATCAGTGGCGTTTCCGCCTTGCTCGGGGTGAAATGATTAAAAAAAAAAAAACACACACACACACACACATTGTTTGAACCATAACACCGAAACTTTATAGCTATTGAGTTGCAGTATGCTATAATAATAATATTGAATGAATCCTTGGAAACCCCATCTGAAGAGCAATACAAAAAATTGTCTTATTACGTACAGCCCACACACTAAGAAGAACTTTGTCTATGTAACGCTAGGGACGATAGATGAGATAGGAAAAACATGAAGCGGAGCCATAACAACACACCACGACCTGCCTTAGGTTTTCCTGCAGACTTCGTTGGTAGTGCGACCATGGCAGAAATCGAAATATGATGAAAAATGACAACATAATAATTACCATTCTATGGGATTACACCATCTATACAGACAGAAAAATTGAAGCCGGACATTATTGTTAAAAACCAAAAAGAAAAAAACTTGCTTATTAATTGATATGGCTTGTCCAGCAGATTGTAACATAGCAACCAAGGAATTCGAAAAACTGTCAAAATATAAAGACCTGGAATTTGAAATAGAAAAAATGTAGAATTTGACAACAAGAATCGTGCCAGTGATAGTAGGTGCATTTGGAATGATAAGAAATCCCAGGAAACCCCAGCGTAAGAGATATAAAAATTGTTTTGTGAAGTACAGCCCACGCACCAAGGAGAGCTTTGTCTATGTAACGCTAGGGAGATATGAAAAACATGAAATGGAGCCTTAACAACACACCACGACCTGCCTTAGGTCTTCCTGCAGAATTGGTATGTACTGCGACCATAGCAGATATCGATTTATAATGAAAAATGACATAATAATAATAATAATAATAATAATAATAATAATAATAATAATAATAATAATAAAGTAAATACAAACAAGAATTACAGTTAGTAGATTCTGTAGAAAAGCAAAACAGTAGCCAAGAACCAACTATTGCGGCAAAAAATATGAAAATGAAAGCCAAAGATAAAGCTCTTGAAAAGATGAAACAGCGCTGGCAAGACAAACCTCTGCATGGCCAATATCCAGTACGTGCCAATAAATCCAATGTTGACAAAGTTAATACTCATCGATGGTTACGTGCATCTGGATTAAAGTCTGAAACTGAAGGATTTATACTTGCAGCACAAGACCAAAGTCTTTTCACGAGAAACTTTCAGGCAAATATTATGCATAATAATATGGATCCAAAATGCAGGTTTTGTGATAAACACCAAGAAACAATAGACCACCTAATCTCAGGCTGTTCTGTGCTTGCCCCAAACGAATATAAAAATCGCCACGATAGAGTTGGGCAATATTTACATTGGGCAATGTGCAAAGATTATGGAAAAGCTGTAAACAAACACTGGTATGAACATCATCCAGCACCGGTTACAGAAATAGAAGATGTAACCATTCTATGGGATTACACCATCTACACAGACAGAAAAATTGAAGCAAACAGGCCAGACATTATTGTTAAAAACCAGAAGGAGAAAACTTGTCTATTAATTGATATGGCTTGTCCAGCGGATTGTAACATAGCAATCAAGGAATTTGAAAAACTGTCAAAATATAAAGACCTGGAAATTGAAATAGAAAAAATGTGGAAATTGAAAACAAGAGTTGTGCCAGTGATAGTAGGTGCACTTGGAATGATAAAAAATGGAACAAAACAACACATTGAAAGAATCCCTGGAAACCCCAGCTTAAGAGATATACAAAAAATTGTATTATTAAGTACAGCCCACACACTAAGGAAAACGTTATCTATGTAATGCTGGGGATGATAGGGAGGATAGAAAAACATGAAATGGAGTCATAACAACACGCCACTACCTGCCTTAGGTCTCCCCGCAGACTTGGTTGGTAGTGAGACCAATGCAGAAATCTAAATATGATGAAAAATGACATAATAATAATATTATTATTATTATTATTATTATTATTATTATTACCATATATATATATATATATAAACACAAACTTATAACTATACTCGTTTCGAAAAACCCTCCGCGTATATACGTGGAAGGAAAAATGGTTGTAAAAAAAGAAAGAGCTAAGCGCATGAACATCAGCCAAAGGGATTCGGGCCGAGCCAGTACATAGCCCAAAGAAAAAAACCGAGACGAGTAATCAACAAACAAAAAAGCGCTCAAGAGCAGAATAAGTAAATTAACCCTAGTGAGCCAACAAACCTACCAAGGTTTTACCTAAGCGGAACTTCAGGGAACGCTGGCTCTTCCCTGAAGAGTGAAACCTTGGTAGGTTTATTGGCCCACTAGGGTTAATTTACTTATATATATATTTGTAAACGTTTTTGTAAGTACAAAATTTAATTAAAGAAATAAAAGTGTGTAGCTTGATGTTACACATTATGAAATGGTACTAAAAAGCGAAGTAACCGGTTTCGCTTCGGCTCGTCAGGCCTCTACGGGAGATTTAAAATTGGAATTAAGTGTGGCATGGAAAATTAGGGGAATTAAAAAAAAAAACTGTGACTGCAAGGAGCTAAAGGCTAATAATATCGAGTCCCAACAACTCACGCTGTTTGTACAGTGCAGGTTTACGGGACCAGATATATAAAGCCTCCAGCACCTTAAGATAAAATAATGAGTGAGATCGGAACACAACAGTGAACCAATCGTCACTAAAATTATGTGCACATTTTTTTATTTTTTAGAAGGCGCTTCTAATGGCGGAACCGTAAGTATTTGGAACGAGTCCATTTCGAGGCATAACACACACACACACACACACACACACACACACACACACGTGTGTGTGTGTGTGTGTGTGTGTGTGTGTGTGTGTGTGTGTGTTACGCCTCCCTATTTTATAGTCATGGACTCTAACCCGCGTGACTTGTGGAGACGCAGCTGTGAGGCAAATCAAATAGACAGTCTAGAGACAGTCGTGACGCAGCGTAATTCTACCCTTCGGATTTACGTTCCTACTTTACTGATTGCTAACACATTGATGTATATATGTTCTGCTATTCTAACGCACAGTTTGAACCTTCCTTCTTGTTTCCGTGTCTCTTTTCCTGGCTCCAACAGATTACAGCTAATTGGCGACGAAGATTCGCTACAATAATATATATATATGTGCAAGGTGGCAGTAAAGTTTCTCACATACACTTCTCTCTCCCGCACGCTCACACACACACCACCCTCTCTCTGTCTCACACTTACATAATTTCAAAATTATTCATCCTTCTCAGATAATGAAGAAAATTCGTAAGATATAGTCCAAGATTAATTTCTGATCAATAAATGAGACCATAAATTTCAAGAAACTACACAAAATATAACTTCCCAACTAATAAATAAAAATAGACATACACACGTCATACTTTGCCTACGTAATAACACCTTATATATATATATATATATATATATATATATATATAAACATAATAGACCTTCATTGTCTCTTATATTTAACAGTATATGTTTAGAATATATATATATATTATGCTCTCATTACGATTGAGCTCTCTGGAGAAAAAAAATTTAAAAACTTCCACTTCTGCTATATGCGTGACTCTTCAGAAATGAATTGAGTTCTTTCGGTAACTGGCATGTATATACACTGCTTATATACAACACGTTAAAATTTCCCCTCTCTGATTCCATGCGTCGATGGCTTAGGGAGTAGCGACTCCGACTGACACCAAATATATATATAGCACGCGTTTCAAAATCACTTAACCGTCTCAGTTAATGAGGAAAATCCGTCAGAAATAGTCCAAGGTTAATTTTGGAGAAATAAATGATGCCACAAATCTCAAGAAGCTATACAAAAATAAAACTTTTCACCGAAACATCCTCGTAAATTAGTAAATGAAGATTATTAACGACGAAATCGGATAGTTAAATCTTTAGAAAATTACCGGCGTAAATAATCACGGCTATCGATACGGTAATGTTAAAATCCACAAATCAGGTAATCTATTCCGCCTTTTTATTTTTTATTTTTAATCGTTTCACCCCGAGCAAGGCAGAAACGCCACTGATGTGCAGGGGGTTACATAAATGTAGAAAGATTAATTAGAAAAGAGTGAGGAGTACAAGCTAGTTAGAAAGGAACAATAGAAAGCTGAGAAATCAGGTGCAATGACAGATACATAGGCGGAGAGAAAGGGAAGGTTATACAGGGGAGGGGAGAGAGCTAGAGGCCAGTGGTTAGTAGATGAGTATTAACTTTGCATTTAAATTTCTGGAGGTTGTAGCCGTTAGGAAAGCAAGAATACGGGAGTGAGTTCCACAGGCGGGAAGTGCGAGAGAGGAAGCTACAGGAGTAGAATTGTCGTCTGCATTTGGCTAACCTGACTGTGAATGGGTGGGACCCAGTTGCCAGTCTGGTTGCACGGGTAAACACCTGTTGAAATGTTCCTACATCCGTACATCAATTATCAAAGATTTTAAATCAATTAATTATATCATCTTGTCTGCCAAAGACAGTATCGACTCCACTAACGATTTTTTTTTCACAAATTCTTCACTCTAACAAAACTCAGGAAGAAAACTTAGCATCCTTTGACGTTGAAAATTTGTTCACTGATGCTCCTGTCCATGAAACAATTGACTTTATTTTAAATAAAATTTATAACCATTCTTTTCCACTACCCTTGAAAATTAACCCCACAATTAAAAAAAATAACACTAATATTAATACCTAGAATGACGACGTTATTATGAGCAGCCCTGTCGGTCCTTTATTTTTAGACTTTTTCATGGCCAACTTAGAAAACAATATTTAATAACATTAATAAACCCACATTTATATATATATATATATATATATATATATATATATATATATATATATATATATATAAATGAATGTCTCTCAGTTTGTGTGTTTGTGTGTCTTCATTTTAACCAACCCCACTCCTATGTAACTCTTAGTTCGATTTCAACTAAAATTGGTTCACTTGTCGATCATTGCAAAAATTCTTCGAATCGATTCACAGGATATGACAGAAATCACCAAAACGCTTAGAACTTACTCACTTACTTTTCTCATCTGAGACACCTTATGCGAACTCGATCAAAATCTTGGAGAGCAAGGTCCAAACTTTTATTGTACATAATTTTTTTTCAAAACGATAAACGTAATGCACTTATGCATTTCTCCAAGACGCTTCACTCAAACTCAAACTCAACAGAAATCTAGTTAGTGTTTGATCAAGGTCTGATGCGAACACAAATTTCAGTTGACACAGTTTGTGGCAAAAATTAATGAAAAAGTTTGCTTTTTGTGATCGTTTATTTCTCTGAAACGCTTAGTTGTATTCCAACAACATTCTTTCTTTTTTGTAACTTCTACCTTATTATACGCCATAACAATTTCACGTTTTCTACAAGGTGCCAACTACTCCGACGTTGCAGGGACAATGCATCCACTTCTTCACAACGCCATCGCATCACATTACAGGCTCTCTTGACACCTTCCCCGTTCTTCCAATTGTATATACATCATTCACTTTTATTGGCAAAATTGACCAAACATAAATCTCGTTTTACAAATGCAACAAAAACTAATACTTCGCATTTTTTTAACTTACGCATCACAGCAACCTCATACTGGAGCTTTTTGAACTCACCATTTCAACATATTCCTTGTTCCCTGTTTAGGATGTGGTTTCCGACTTTCTCTTTTTCAATCTTCTCGCTTTGTTTTTTTTTTCAATTGGAGTAGATAGATCTATCTATCGCCCGGTTCACACTCCACCCATGTCTATTGAACAAGTTAAGAGGCTCATCCCTTGTTCCCTGTTTAGGATGTGGTTTCAGGCTTTCTCTTTTCCAATCTTTTCACTTTGTTTCTTTTTTTTCAATTAGAGTAGATAGATCTATCTATCGCCCGATTCACACTCCACCCACATCTATTGAACAGGTGAAGAGGATCATCCCTTGTTTCCTGTTTAGGATGCGGTTTCTGGTTTTCTCTTTTCTAATCTTCTCATTCTTATGTAGCCCCCTGCACATCAGTGGCGTTACCGCCTTGCTTGGGGTGATACGATTAAAAAATAAAAAATAAAAAAAATAACTGCTAAAAAAAAAAAACAGAAATGCCGGGCTTCATCGAAACCAAATATTATAAAGACACTATTGAACTTAAAAATCAATTTTAAATAGATTACGTTTTATAGTTCAAATAAACTAAACATTGATTTTAAAAATTCTATTTCTAACAATCTCTAAATAAAAGTCATAATTTCAGAGCCCCCATCCTTCCTTTATTTGTACATAAGAATAGAAGATAAAAATAAACACGCACACGTCATATTTTGCACACGTCACAACACTATTTGCCTACGTCACAACACTGACCAGTTCGATGAAATTTGTCTTTAATTACTCTGATGACCATATTTCTTCAGAATTTTACTTTAAAAAATTTATAAGGAGGATTATTCCTAATTAGGAAAAGTCGATCAATAAAATTAATAAACACAAAGTAACTGTTCTCTTGAACACACACACACACACACACACACACACACACACACATATATATATATATATAGGGTGGATAGCTAATCCCCATTGTAGACACCTGCTCAGGCACATGTGTGTTTGCTTAACAACCACAGAGCCCACCTGTGGTTTATACTGCAACTATGCTGAGCGGACCTTAGTTACAGTTTCTGGGAGAGAGTGCCTTATCTAGCGTGAATAACAATCTGAACAAAGCCAGAACGCTCAAACCCTCGGTTATGATGACTTGTGAATTCGAGCTAGCACAACCATCAACAGCTTCTCAAATGGAGCCGTCTACCCAATTTCACTCACAAGGCTTGGGTCACAGGTGGTATAGTTTTCAGGCACTTTCCAAAGGCGCCGAACGCTGAGCGCGTGCCCAAGTGATTAGAACATTCGCATTTTTATCATGAAACCCAGGGGAAATCTCACCACGGTCGATTTGTCTGGAGGAGGCAATATGTTACTACTACTAAATATACATATCACCCTACGTCTATGGCATGACCTTGAGTTTCCTGCGCTATGCAATCATTAGATGCTTATTATGAATTGACCGTTCCGAAATTTCAGTTTTTGATTCTTGCGTTGTCCGTAGCAGTTAAAAATTATAATGCTTGTTTTTATTTTAAGAGAAAACAAAAAACATTAATAAAATAATGTAAAAAAATCTACATAGAAAAATCTATGCCTATACGGTTCAACAGTATTTGAAATTATATTTATTTCTATGTTTGCATGTCTCTCTCAGTTCACTTCTTTTGTTTGGCAAAATAGGGTTAGTTAAATGTTTTTTAAAAGTCATAATTTATTCCTATTTACTTTTGCTAAAAGTCATAAATTACTCCTATTTACTTTTCTAAAAGTCATAAATTACTCCTATTTACATTTTCTAAAAGTCATAAATTACTCCTATTTACTTTTTCTAAAAGTCATAAATTACTCCTATTTACATTTTCTAAAAGTCATAAATTACCCCTAAAAAAAAGTAAATAGGGGTAATTTATGACTTTTAGAAAATGTAAACATTTTCTAAAAGTCATAAATTACCCCTATTTACTTTTTCTAAAAGTCATAAATTACTCCTATTTACTTTTTCTAAAAGTCATAAATTACTCCTATTTACTTTTTCTAAAAGTCATAAATTACTACTATTTACTTTTTCTAAATGTCATAAATTACTCCAATTTACTTTTCTAAAAGTCATAAATTACCCCTATTTACTTTTTCTAAATGTCATAAATTACTCCTATTTACTTTTTCTAAAAGTCATAAATTACTCCTATTTACTTTTTCTAAAAGTCATAAATTACTCCTATTTACTTTTTCTAAAAGTCATAAATTACTCCTATTTACTTTTTCTAAAAGTCATAAATTACTCCTATTTACTTTTTCTAAATGTCATAAATTACTCCTATTTACTTTTCTAAAAGTCATAAATTACTCCTATTTACTTTTTCTAAAAGTCATAAATTACTCCTATTTACATTTTCTAAAAGTCATAAATTACCCCTATTTACTTTTTCTAAAAGTCATAAATTACTCCTATTTACTTTTTCTAAAAGTCATAAATTACTCCTATTTACTTTTTCTAAAAGTCATAAATTACTCCTATTTACTTTTTCTAAAAGTCATAAATTACTCCTATTTACTTTTTCTAAATGTCATAAATTACTCCTATTTACTTTTTCTAAATGTCATAAATTACTCCTATTTACTTTTCTAAAAGTCATAAATTACTCCTATTTACTTTTTCTAAAAGTCATAAATTACTCCTATTTACATTTTCTAAACGTCATAAATTACCCCTAAAAAAAGTAAATAGGGGTAATTTATGACTTTTAGAAAATGTAAACATTTTCTAAAAGTCATAAATTACCCCTATTTACTTTTTCTAAAAGTCATAAATTACTCCTATTTACTTTTTCTAAAAGTCATAAATTACTCCTATTTACTTTTTCTAAAAGTCATAAATTACTCCTATTTACTTTTTCTAAATGTCATAAATTACTCCTATTTACTTTTCTAAAAGTCATAAATTACCCCTATTTACTTTTTCTGAAAGTCATAAATTACTCCTATTTACTTTTTCTAAAAGTCATAAATTACTCCTATTTACTTTTTCTAAAAGTCATAAATTACTCCTATTTACTTTTTCTAAATGTCATAAATTACTCCTATTTACTTTTCTAAAAGTCATAAATTACTCCTATTTACTTTTTCTAAAAGTCATAAATTACTCCTATTTACTTTTTCTAAATGTCATAAATTACTCCTATTTACTTTTTCTAAAAGTCATAAATTACTCCTATTTACTTTTTCTAAATGTCATAAATTACTCCTATTTACTTTTTCTAAATGTCATAAATTACTCCTATTTACTTTTTCTAAAAGTCATAAATTACTCCTATTTACTTTTTCTAAATGTCATAAATTACTCCTATTTACTTTTCTAAAAGTCATAAATTACTCCTATTTACTTTTTCTAAAAGTCATAAATTACTCCTATTTACATTTTCTAAAAGTCATAAATTACCCCTAAAAAAAATTAAATAGGGGTAATTTATGACTTTTAGAAAATGTAAACATTTTCTAAAAGTCATAAATTACCCCTATTTACTTTTTCTAAAAGTCATAAATTACTCCTATTTACTTTTTCTAAAAGTCATAAATTACTCCTATTTACTTTTTCTAAAAGTCATAAATTACTCCTATTTACTTTTTCTAAAAGTCATAAATTACTCCTATTTACTTTTTCTAAATGTCATAAATTACTCCTATTTACTTTTTCTAAATGTCATAAATTACTCCTATTTACTTTTTCTAAAAGTCATAAATTACTCCTATTTCCTATTCCATTATAAGATTCGTTTTTTCGAAGATATCCGAAATAATAATTGGGTTTTGGGTTGTCGTTCGTTAACTCCTAGAAATATTGCGAGACGCAAGTGATATTACTGTATCTTTCGTGCTATAGACGTAGCATAATATGTATATTTATTATATATGCTTTATAGCTCAGTTATATTATATCGATCACTTTTATTAACAACAGAAGAATATTTATATATGTGCTTGTATATGCATATGTATATTTACTGCATTATTTACATTGTTTAGACTGCTGCCCTCATTTTTATTGCCATGTTTACAACCTTTCGGCCGTTGTACACTCTGGTCTTCTTCAGTTCCCAGGAATTTCAAACCGAACCCTTTATTTCGATCACTTCTTTTGTTTGGTAAATTAGGGTTATTTGGTAAATTTGTTTGGTAAATTAGGGTTATTTGGTAAATTTGTTTGGTAAATTAGGGTTATTTGGTAAATTAGGGTTATTTAAGAGTTTTTTCTAAAAGTCATACATTTATTTCGACCACTGGGGTATATCATTCAAATTCTATGAGCGATGCCACTTCCGGATACTAATTATTGAGTTATCTCTCTTTAACTTAACTCTCTAAGTTAACTGTAGTCAAGTATTGAACTCACAACTTTTTGGGTAAAATCACTGGAACTAATCAACACTTATACCCATTGGGTCATATGTCATTGACTCAAAGAGTTGTGAGTTCAATACCTACACACGAAAATGAAATACGTCGGTGATCGAAATAAAGAGTTCGGTTCAAAATTCTTAGCACTTGAAGAAGGCCGGTGCGTACAAAGGCCGAAAAGTCGTAAACAATAAATATGAGAACAACAGTCCGAACAACGTAAATAATGTAAATATTAACTCATCTCAGAAGTATATATATATATATATATATATATATATATATATATATATATATATATGGTAAACATATATTGAATGTCGGTTATATTTAAGAATATATGTTTAGAAAATTATCTGCTGCCTCGATGCACTATTATATATATATATATATATATATATATATATATATATATATATATATATATATATATTTGACGCATGTTCAAGTCGCAAACAAGCAGAGATATGGACGCTTTAAAAGATACAGGTATACAAAACATATCCATTTTCAGTCAATGAGTTTTAGACGAGAGAATTTGGTATCTATTTTTTATTCGTTGTTGCAAAACCAAAAATAGCTATCCCATAATATTTCTGTTTTCTTCTTTTTCTTCTTTATAGCCCACAAAGCAAAAACAAATGACCTGAATGTCTTAATATGGCCGTCATATCCAATAAACCGTTAATATGAATGCGAAATCGCCAGAAGTAGATCACATTAGGCGCCATTTTGCACGAGTCGCTTTAATTCCTTTTTCGCTCTTTCTTCTTTAATTAGGTTTGAAATAAAATTTTATGTATTCATTAGTTGCGGTCGATTGGCGCTTTTTATATCCGATAATTTTTTTTCGGTCATACAAACGATTCTCTGACTTGAAAATTGTACCTTATTTTTTGTTCCTTTTTTTTTGTTTGTTGTTTTAAATTCGTGTATTAATTTCCTAGTCATTGTCATTTGCAATCGATTTCGACTATATCTGATTTGCACTATTCCGCTTTTTTCATTGTTTCGTTATTTAATTCTTTCAGTGTTTCTTTCTTGGTTTGTTTCTTTCTTCCTCACTCTCTCATATTATCTATCTATCTATCTATCTATCTATCTATCTATCTATCTATCTATCTATCTATCTACATCCATTCATATCTATCTTTGTTGCCCTTTGTACGACGTTTTGGCCGTTGTACGCTAGGAATTTTTTGAACAGATCCTTTTTATTACTACCAATGGGGTATATTATTCTTATTCCTTGTACAAAACTTCTTTTGGTATTTATGAGTTATCTCTCTCTAACCGGACTCTCTAAGGTACTTGTTCATCACTGCTGTATCCTGGTATTGAACTCACAACTTTTTGAGTCAAGTTACTGGAACTAACCAACGTCTATATCTAGTGATCGTAATAAAGGGCCCGGTTCTAGCACCTGAGGAAAGCCGGAGCGTACAACGACCGAAACGTCGTACAAATGGCAACAAAGATGAGGAAAGTAGTCCGAATAATGTAAATAGTGTAAATACTATCTCATCTCAGGAGTATAGACAAATTTATTTTCTTCTTTTCAATACCTTTTTCATTCATTTTCTGTTCCGCTTATCGACTTTCTTTCATTTTCTTTGAATTTCTTTTTTTCTGTTTTCACTTACTTCTCTCTCTCTCTCTCTCTTTCTCTCTCTTCCGCCTTCAGTTTCATTCTCTCTTTCTCACATTATTTTTTCGTTTTTCATTTTTCGTTTTCTCTTTCTTTTTTCGTTTTGTGTCTTTCCAGTTTTCGCTCTTTCCTCCTCTCTTTGTCCCATGACTCATTCTTTCGATGATTCTTTCTTTTTTATCGTTTTCCTTTTTCTTTCTCTCTCTTTTATTTTTTCATTCCAGTCTTATATTCATTTTCTCTGTCTTTTAATTTTTTCTTCTTTTCAATATTTGTTTCTTTCATTTTTTCATTCCATTCATTCTTTTACTTTTTGTTCATTTCTTTCCTACTTTTTATCGCTTTCTTGTTTCTTTCCTTCTTCCCTCTTCTTCAGTTTTTCTTTCTTTCTTTCTTTTTCGCTTTTACTTTTATCTTTACTTTTGTTCCTTTCTTGTTTTCTTCCTTTATAAGACGACCCTTGGATGAGTCCAGCTAACCTTCCTGACCTAGTTTTGTTAAACAGGCACCCAAACCGGGGTGGTAAAGCGATGTATAGGGTTTCAATTTCTCTCACTGTATAACTAATACCAGCTCGAAATGAAAACAATTACATTTAACATTTCAACTTCCAGGGAAAGGTGAAGGAAAACCCACACCCTGTTATTATCTACTTGTTCGTATAAGCTGTCCTGGTAATCAGTGTGCAGGAAATCCTCAAGGCCGTATTTTGACCTAGGGATCACATATCGTCAAAAACCCACTGACAAATATTTTGACAAGAATAGATTTGATAAATTCTCTTAAAAATAATTTTGCACTCATTGTAATCTGCACCTGTATTTTTCCCTTGTTAACAATTCGGCTACTTTACACAACAAAAATAATTGTACTCTCCAATTTTAAAGAAATCTCTTATCATCTTGAAAATCACTTAAAATTAATACCAGCCATCTGAAACTAGGGTTACATTTTTCTCCTCTTCTTACGTTCTCCCCTTTTCTCACTAATCATTCTTTTATCGATTCTTTCTTTTTTCTCTTTTTTTCTTTCTTTCTTTTTCTCTTGCTGCTTTCTTCCTTTTTATCCCTTAAATATTTTAAAGATTTCTACTAAAGCATTCTTTAGAATTCTCTCAATTTCCTTTCTCATTCGTGTCACTTAACTTCTCAACTTTCTTTTCATTTCTTTCCTTTTTTTCTCTCTTGTTTTGTTACTTTCTTTCTTTCCTTTCGATGCTTCTCATATCTTTTTGTTCCTTTCTTTTGCCCTCTTCCTCTTTGTGTTTTCATTCCTATCTCTCTCCCTTTCTTGTCTATAATCCTCCAATGCTTTATTCTCTCTCTCTCTCTCTCTCTCTCTCTCTCTCTCTCTCTATTGGTCAGTGTAATTTTAGATTTGTTGCTTGTGTATTTCACAAAAGCGCCCCGAAACACAATTTAAATAAATAAATAAATAAAAATAATAATAATTAAAAGACGAATTCAATAGACGAGGTAAAAAAAAAGTTAAATTCAAATATTGCTCCATGAAACAAGATTATTTGCAAAAATATTTTTTAAAAACTTTTCGAAAAATTGAGGGAAATAATGAAAACTGAGGGGAAAAAAAAACAAAAACCAACAAATTAATTACAACAAAAATCTAATAACAAAAACAAAAACAACAACAACAACAATAATAATAATAATAATAATAATAATAATAATAATAATAATAATAAAAAATCAAAGAAACTAAATAGAAGATGCCAGTGTATAATAAAAAAGAAAATGGCGGGTTAATTTTAGCAGGAAAACTGAAAAGTATTCTAGTTTAATGAGAAGGTTTAATAATTAATGGATTCATCGGGAGATTTAAAAAAAAAGAAGCCAAACATTGAACATATATATAGAATAATGGCAGAATGCAAGCGACGGATAAAAAAAAAAAATATTTTGCAGTACGGGACAAAGGAAACGGCTATTTATACCGTTTAAATAAAGAAGAATTCAAAAGTAAGAGCAAGGCTGACAATAACGCCCAAGCTGAGAATTATAAAGAAAATGAAACCTTACTGTCTTCTACGTCCCTACTTGTAAAATCCTCTTTACTCAGGTTATATACACAAGAACATTTTTTAACATCCTCTTCTTTATAAAATCCATTGAGTTTTTCAGTGAATGGCATATCTGCCTGAATGGCGCGCGCTTTTCATTTTATCGTCTGTCAACTTCCGCTTCCGATCCCGGAAATTTTAATCTTGTAATAATTTATGAGCAATATGGGAAACCTCACTGTAAAATCATAATACTTTATTCTTGTGATTCAAAATTAGCAGCTGTCAATCAATATGAAAATATTAAAACGCTAGTTTTAACAGGCTTTAACTGTTAAAAAGAGACTTCTCTTGACTGGGGTCTGTTTTAATAGATGACTGAAAATGGGACACCAAAATCCGACCTTGCATTGGAATAGAGTAAGAAACCTTAACAAAACTAAGCAATATATTAAACGACAGGAAAATACTGAAAAGAAAACTGAACTCCCATCAATCATCCTATCCGTTACGACTAAATTTAATAAAACTAAACCAGTAAACAAAAAAGAAAAACAAATCACCTAAACACTTCACTCGTTATTTCTCCAATATTTGTCGTATTAGTATCAATTTATGTTGTAAAGAGAAAGCGATAAAAAAATCCTGAGCATCAACTTCAAGAAAGTTCAATGTATGTCCTCAATAAAAAGAAGACTGCAGAATGCCAGCTACAGGTCAGAGAAACTAAAGTCAATCAAGTAAAGAAATTTAAATTATCGTTCTGATAGAGGACAGAAAGTGTGGCATTGAGATCCAAAGACGCATTGGCATAACTATGAACGCATTTCAAAAGCTAACCAGAGTAATGAGTGACAGTAAAATCTTATTGGAAAGAGTGCTGGACTGCTATGTAATATCTATCCTTCTGTATAGCAGTGAATGTTGGATGATCTCAAGGATGCTGGAGAGACTTGAGGGAGCAGAAATATGGTTCTAAAGATGAATGCTATGTATATCATGGACCCAATACGTGAGCAACGATGAGGTGTTGAGCGGATGCAAACGAGATAAAATCTCATATCTAACATCAGGAAGAAACACTGTGGTTCCTGGAAGACTTAATGAGAAAAGAGGGCCCGAATAATCTTATACTCACAGGACAAATAGAAGGAAAGAGAGACAGGGGAAAGCAGCGTGAGACATATTTGTTAGACATCAGCAAATGGATGGGGAAGCGGGGGTTTGGGAAAGATACCGAGAGACAAAATATTAGAAGCGACAAGAGACAGGGACAATTAGAAGTCCACTATCATCTACGTCCTTAAGGGACACGGTACACTAAGAAGAAAATGAAGATAATCTATTTCCTTGAAAGTCTCTCCAGATATATTAGCGTCTTGTTGAACAAGCATAAACTCTTAGGCAACCATGAACATTCGTGCCCGAAATAAGACGGTTTGTTAAAGGACGGTTTTTCACATGACAGCGCTTTCATTTAAACTATCCTCACTATTCAACAATGTTTATTGTTTTGAAAAGAAAGAAAGAAAGAAAGAAAGAAAGAAAGAAATTGGAAAGAAAGGACGACATATAAACTACAAGAAAACTGAATGCATGGTCATCAGTAACAAAAAAAAAAAAAAAAACGAGCTCAAAATGCCAACTACAGGGGCCCGGGACACTAAAATCAAACAGGTACAGAAATTTAAATATTTAGATTTTGGCATGAGAAAGTTTCGGTTGGTTGTGTTCTCCGGTCGAAACGTTTTGATAAAAACAGTTCAGATGAGGACACTAACTCGAATATAAAATAGTATAAATAAGGAAATTAAAAATACTCCCACAGAAAGTAGTTTTTAAAAAAGCGGATAGAAAGGACTACATATAAACTTCAAGAATGCATGGTCACCGGTAAAAAGAGAAACTCAAAATGTCAACTACAGGTCGGTGATATTAAAATCAAACAGGTACAGAGATTTAAATTCCTGTTTAAGTTTTCTAACATAGGACGGAAAGTACGACACTGATATCCGAAGGCGTATTGGCAAGGCTAATGACGCATTTTGAGTAGAGTATTGATAGGCTGGAAAATTTCGCTGGTAACAAAGAAGAGAGTATTAAATTGTTATATGTTGTCTGTCCTTCAATATGGAAGCTAATGCTGGAAAATCTCATCAAAGATGAAAGAAAGACTTGAAGCAACTTAAATATTGTTCTACAGAAGGATGCTGAGAAAACCATGGACAGAATATGACAGAAACGGCAATGATTTGGAGAGGATGGACACGAAAAGGAAACTGATATTTAACAACAGGAATGGACGGTTGAAGTGTATGGGACAAGTAATGAGGAAGGAGGGTATGGAGAATCTGATGCTCACGTAATGGATAGACAAGGGAAGATAAAGCGTGACACAATTGATGGACTTGAGCAGACGGATGGCAGAGCAGAGGTTGAGTGAGACAAATAGAGAAGGGGGTTTAAGACCTACTAGGGATAGGGAGATGTCGAAGGCCATGAACACCTACCTCCTTAAGAAAACTTAAGGTCCTCATGTATAGCCAGTTTGACAGTCGGCAAACGACTGTTGGCTCAAGTACAAAGACAAGCAAAAGAGTAAACCTGTCAGCTGTCAATGTGCTTCGTACTAACTTCGATCGAGTTGCCCTGGATATAAATAACTGGAAATATTTCTGCTAGAGTTGTATCAGAAATTTTTAAATAAGTCGTAATGACCGGCTAAGAAATGAAAGACAACGGCGAAAACCATAAGCAAATGTTTCTGTTGCTATGTCCCAAGATTCTTGCTATTGCACAATATGTGGGCTTGTATGCAGGTCAGTAGAGGGTATGGAGTGTAACATACGGCACAATGAGTAAAAATTAAATGAAGTGGACTGATCTTCATGCGTCGGAATTGATAGGAGAGTCCATCATATATATATATATATATATATATATAATGAATTGTCTGAACATTAGTTTTTATCGATACTGCTATTTAAGTAGATATTCTGCTTTTAATGAAACAGTATTATACACTCCTGATCAAAATTTTAAGACCACTTAAAAATCTTTAAAAATAAATATTTTTTTGACAGATAGATTTTAAACTCCTCCCACTTAAGGTTACCAATACGACAATCTAAAAGGTTACGGAAACAAAAAGCTATATTCCAAACATTTTATTTAGAAATTTACATTTTTATAAAATGAGGCGATTTACACATGATCAAAATTATAAGACCAGAGACAAAAATTCTACGAAATTGTAGAAAAAGTGTATGAAAACATTCAACAACCCAATTTAATGAGTTCTACCTCCACTGCTTTTGATCACTTCAAAAATTCTGTCTGGCATGCTAGAAATAAGCGTTTCCATTAAGGTGGGGGGATGTTGCTCCAGCTACTGAAGATGGCTTCACGAAGTTAATTTTTTGTTGAATATTGTTTGCCATTTCGATAAACATCTCTTGTCATCCATCCTCAAATATTTTTATTTGGGTTCAAGTCTGGTGAGCATGCAGGATGTCACAAGAGATGGACCCCATTTTCTTGTAGAAAGATCAAGGTCCGTCTTGCAGCGTGGATTGCAGCATTATTCTGTTGGAATAACCATCCATCCACACACAAACGATGGCCCTCCATAATCAATAATGCTTTTTGTAGCATGCTAGCATAACCAGCCGCTGTTTGACAACCCTGCATCACCTGGAGCTCCATCGTCCCTCTGTAATAAAAGGCACCCCATACCATTAGGGACCCTCCACCACTATGACGTGTGGAGAAAATTTCAGGAGGCATGTTTTTGTTATGCCAATATCGTTGGAAGCCATCAGGACCATTTAGATTGATTTTTTCTCATCAGAAAACAGGACTTTCTTCCACTTCCCAACGTCCCATGTTTGGTATTCACAATCAAACTTTAAGCGGTCCACCTTGTGACGTGGAAGCAGCCGAGGAATTTGTTTACGCTTTTTATTTACCATGCCTTTTTGTCGTAAGTGTCGTCTGATGGTTACGGGACTGCACTCAGCATCTGTGACTGCCTTAATTTGACTAGAAAAAAGGCCCCCCTCTTTCATAACAACCCGTCATTCTCTTACTCAATGCAGGAGAAATGTTTTGGGGCCTAGCAGAGGATTTTGCTTTTACATAATTCTCACTCTTCTTTAGAAAGTTGCAAATCACAGTTTTACTGCGATTTACCTTAGCTGCGATCGCCCGCTGTGACTAACCTTGCTTATGGAATTCTAGAATTCGAGAACGCTCAACTTTGGTAAATTTGCTTGCTTTAGACATGGTAACACCTTTACGCTGTGACTGCTAATCTCTAACTGAACTAAAAACATTGGAATTACCATAGATCTAACACTTTATACCCCTGGTCTTATAATTTTGATTGTGCGTAAATCGCCTCATTTTATAAAAATGTAAATTTCTAAATAAAATGTTTGGAATGCAGCTTTTTGTTTCCATAACCTTTTAGATTGTAGTATTGGTAACTTCAAGTGGTAGGAGTTTAAAATCTATCTGTAAAAAAAAAAAATATTTTTAAGTGGTCTTAAATTTTTGATCAGGAGTGTATATTTATTTCTACCGGCCTGATTAATTTACGATAAATTTTTATTACGAAAATGTGTACTATTCGGCAGGATTCGAACCTGCGACTCCTATCTATATAGGGGAAGCCACCATTATGATCGGGTAATGTCTTAGACCTCTCGATCACGAATAGCCTCCAGTATAAACGAGGTTTTTATCAAGCCTATAGAACACAATTTTCGATCCATCGTAAACAGACATATCTGCTGAATCCTGCCGAATGGCACACATTTTCGTAATAAAAATTTATCGTAAATAATCAGGCCGGTAGAAATAGATATATAATACTGTTTCATTAAAAACAGAATATCTACTTAAATACGAGTATAGATAAAAAATAATGTTCAAACAATTCATTTCAAATTGTCGGTTGCTTATAACTAAGTTTCGTTAAAATTCGTTGATTTCCGTAATATATATATCTTGTTCAGATCAATGCTTTCGACTTACAGAAACAATTTTAATTTTTTCTCCTGTATTTAAGACGCTGAAAGCGAATGTCGAATCACAGCTCGTGACGTTACACATGAGCAAGCGAGAGTGAAAACAAGAAATATTAAGTCTGGGAAGTATGCACGAGTTTGTTGTTGCTTTGAAATCTTCCATGTAAACAAAAACAGTTTGTCATTATCGATGTCCGTGTTTAAAATATATAATGTAATTTGACATCTTCGAAAATGGCTTATGTAAACTGAAAGCTTTAACCCGAACAAAATAAACTATGAAATCTCCACAAATATCCTTCATTGCGTATAATTAATACCTGCCACAACTGGTTTATTCCAATGGCTTTCCAATGCATCAAGAAGAGACAACTGATGTTCCTGAGACATGCAATGAAGAAGGAGGGCTTGGAGAACCTGATACTAACAGGCCAGATAGAGAGAAAATGAGACAGAGGAAAGCAACGGGTAACATATTTGATCAGATGGTTGACGGAACGAGGGTTGCATGGTGCAACAGGAGAAAGCGTGCTAAGTGCCACCATGGATAGAGAGATGGGGAAAGCCATGATCGCCTATGTCCTGAAAATATAGAAGAAGAACATGGGTTTGTCTGTGTCTTACTGTATGCATGTGTATGGGTGCACATATAGTTTTTAGTACTAATAGACATATTGATGTTTTGTTTTACTTGCTAATGTGTATGTGTATGATTACATATATTTGTATATATATATATATATATATATATATATATATATATATATATATATAGGTGTGCCTTTACATATGCATATTCTCGTATTTATGTGTGTGTATGTATTTGTGTGTATATATGTTCGGATGTGCTTGCATCCGTTTCTATACAAATGTATGTGTTTTTATATTTACTTATATATGCGCTTATACATCTGTGTGAATATTACTGCGCTTATTTGCGTATATTTATGTCAGAAGTTGTGTATAAGTAGTTTCATGTATGTGGCTATATTGTTTAGTTTGTATATGGTGATTTGTGGAGTTTTGTCGCGTACGTTTTTGTTTTTAGTTTGTGCATTTGCGTGAGTATATATTTAATTATGTTTATTTGCCCATACACTGAAATATGACTGTGTCTGAATTGACCTCTCTGATTCTAGGCTCTTGTCATTTGCGAGTTCGCTCATACATGTATCTAATATTGTAGCCTTTACAGAGGATTTCCAAACCTGGTTTTAAAATTTTACAGAAATATTGACACATCGATAAAACAAAACTTAAAAATTTATGTCTGTATGCACGTGTGTGTTCGTGTATGTGTATATTAGTCTAGTTGTCCACATGTATATGTCTTTAGATTTGAATATGTGTACGCCCACGTCTTTTACTCGCTTAATATCTAAATAACTTTATAATAACCTAAATCTAATGCTTTTGTTAAACTTGGAATTTAAAATTCGCAATAAAAATAAAGTGAATCTAATAGTCTATTAATAATGTTGATCTTTATTTTAATCAAATATTAATGTTAATGACCCAATAAGTTATTTCTAGAGTCTGTTCTTACATTCTTCCAACTAGTAATTACTTTGCTTTGATTGGTCCACTCTGTCTATGTAATAATGCCTCCCTGATTAAAATTGTTTGGCTTGTCTTGAAGCTTTTCAAACTCTCCAATTTGAAGTAAAACTTATCAATTGGTAAGACACAGAGTCGAAACAAAATGGCTACTTTTGTAGTGATATTATAACATACTTATGTTATAAATTCTAAACAAATAATATATATATATATATATATATATATATATATATATATATAATATATATAATATATATAAATTCTAAACAAATAATATATATATATATATATATATATATATATATATATATATATAAGATTGAACTCACTACTCAGTTGTAATTTGTTCTAGCGAGACATGCTCGCTGACTATTACACCGCCTCGAGGTGACCCTTTTCTAAGCGCCGCTTAGATGTGGCACAAAGCCGAAAGTATGGGGTATCTAATGAGGATCGAACTTACTACTCAGTTGTAACAGTTTCTAGCGAGACAATCTCCATATATATATATATATATATATATATATATATATATATATATAATACACAAAATTTAAAGATGAGCCAAACACGATCGCGGTTTCACGCAACGGATCGTCAGGGCAATTTCTATCTAACAAATCAGATAGAAACAGCAAATAAATAGTGCTCCATAGTAGAAACCAAAATAAAATAAAATAGGGTAAAACAACCTTTATTACCAACTAACAACGATAAAAAAATATTAAAGTAAGTAATTTTTTATATGAATACATCTATTGAGAATTTCCGTTTTTGAATTAAGCAGGCTATGCGTAGGTTCAAATAACGCTAAAACTAATTTTTCCTCACCACATAGCTGGCAAAACCTGTTACCTACTTTATACTTAGGACATTTTTTCCATTTAAGAATGGGGTCCTTTTTAGTAATATTTTTGAGGTACCATACATAAGTAGCTAACTCCGTATTATGGCTATACTTTTGGTGTTTAAACGAACTTTATGGTTATAAAATCTTCGTTTAAAAGTATCATGAGTAGCCCCAATGTAAGACTTAGGATTAGTATCATTTTCATCAGCGTAAACTCTAATTGCATACACAACAAAAGATTGTCGACAGTGACCATTAATGGGGCAGTCATTCCTCTGCCTACAATTGCACTTAGGTTTGGAACTAGAGTTTTCGGGGTTTTTTAATTTACTTTTATTAATACCATTAATAATTTTACCTATATTAGGTAAACATGAGTAACTCAATTTAATGGTATTTCTATTAAAGATTTTATTAAAACAATTATTCTTACAGAAATGCTTGTCAATTAACGTAAAAAAAAAATCCGATTTTAGTTCTAACTTCCTTATTAAAAGTGGGGTTGAACCAGATTATCTTCCTGGCTCTATTTTTAGTATTAACATTATTAGGTGCGGTAAATTGAAGTTTATCTTTGTAGCCACATTTTAGCAGGGCAGATGGATATACCTTCTTATGTTTATCAAATACCTCGATATTAGAAGAGTTATTAGAAAGTCTATATGCTATATTTTTGGGTATAGCTTTTAAAATATGCTTAGGATGATTGGAATCCTTATTTACATAAATGGGGGTTTAATTGTTTTTAGTATACGGAGCAATATTTCCAGTATTTAAATCTAAAATTATGTTTAAGTAATTGACCGTTTTTAAATTACAATCAATTTCAATAGTGAATCCATTTACTTTGAAAAATGTATGTAGTTTTTTCCTTAATCTGTCACAAATTTGGAGAGTACTATGATCAACAATAATCAGACCGTCATTACGATACAACCCGTGATTGTAGAAATCGAGGAAGTTATTAAGTTTGTATAGGAGACGGCATCCCACCAACTCTGCTACCTACGCACCATCATGCGCCCCCATGGGATTATCAAATCCCTCGGCGTCAGTTTTCTTAATCCACAATTCCTCATCATGATATAGAAGGGTCTTGCGACAGTGTTTAATTAAGTCAAGTTCATTATTCGAAATTTCGTTAAATTCTTTAGCTAAATTAATAGCTTCAAGTAAAATATTAGATGTTATAGACGGGTCAGTCAGTCAGTTAAGACTGACTAACCAGTCTATAACGTCTAAAGACGTTATAGACGTTAGAAGTCCTTAATATCATACTTTATGAAAGCAGAGTGCTTAAATTTTCTGAATTGATTAAACCACTTTATGCAGTCTAAAGTAGACTGCCACTGGTTAATATTTAAGAACATGTTCAAATTAACGCATAATCGTTGTAATATTATCTTACTTATTTTTCCTAATTCAGTTTTAGTAGGATTGAATAATCGGAAATCGGGATGGAGGGGAAACGAAGTTTTATGGTCTTTAACCGTTATAAAGCTACCTTATTTTATTTTGGTTTCTTCTATGGAGCACTATTTATTTGCTGTTTCTATCTAATTTGTTATCTATTTTATTTTATTTTGGTTCTTCATGGAGCACTATTTATTTGCTGTTTCTATCTAATTTGTTATCTATTTTATTTTATTTTGGTTTCTTCATGGAGCACTATTTATTTGCTGTTTCTATCTAATTTGTTATCTGTTTTATTTTATTTTGGTTTCTTCATGGAGCACTATTTATTTGCTGTTTCTATCTAATTTATTATCTATTTTATTTTATTTTGGTTTCTTCATGGAGCATTATTTATTTGCTGTTTCTATCTAATTTGTTATCTATTTTATTTTATTTTGGTTTCTTCATGGAGCACTATTTATTTGCTGTTTCTATCTAATTTGTTATCTATTTTATTTTATTTTGGTTTCTTCATGGAGCACTATTTATTTGCTGTTTCTATCTAATTTGTTATCTATTTTTTTTTTTAATCATCTCACCCCAAGCAAGGCATTCCACTGCCACTATTGCGCATGGGGCTACATAGGGGAAGGTAAAGAGAAGGAGTGGATAGACATAGGGAATGTCAGGAGAAAGGTGACAGATGAGTAAGGATACCGAGGATGAGGGTCGGGCAGATGGGAAGAGTGCTTGATAGAATGGGAGCAGGTTAGTGTGTTAGGAGGTGTCTATTGACCTTACATTTAAACTCCTGGAGATTGTAGCCGTCGGGGAAGCAATCGTTTGGAAGAGAATTCCACAGTTGGGAAGTGCGAGGAAAGAAACTATTGGAGTAGAAGTTACGGCTGCATTTTATCGGTAAAATTTGTTATCTATTTTATTTTATTTTGGTTTCTTCATGGAGCACTATTTATTTGCTGTTTCTATCTAATTTGTTAGCCTTGCCCTGACGATCCGCGGTCGGTGTTTGGCTCATCTTTAGATTTAGTGTATTGTATTTTTGCTCTACTTTCTTACTTTCGTATAGAGCACTCTGCTGTTAAGGTTTTCGTCTTGTTTTTTTTTCTTTCCAACAAGCTCTTGACTCATTGTTCTTGTGCTTGGTTTGTTTCTTTTTTTCTTCCCCTTTAACCCACATGGTAGTTCTCGTTGGGTTGTTGACGATTTACGTTACTGTTAAGTTAGCATTGGTTTTTTCTGACTTAGTCTTTAATTAGTGCTACTTTATTGTAGGTACGTATATTTATATATATATATATATATATATATATATATATATATATATATATATATATTGTCATTTTATTACTAAAATGATTTATAATAATATCACTACACAAAAATGTTTATGTTTCAGAACAAAACTGTTCGTCTTCAGGGGACATGTTAAAATAAATAGCAAAAACGGTTTATTCTTTTAAATATAAGATGAATTTCTGCTTATTTATAAAATTAGGGAGTGGCAGTTTCAGGAAATGCGTTTATTCTGTGTCAAAGTTATTCAGTCAACATTTCGAATTATGTAACTATAGGGATTTAAATATTTGGGTTATGAAAGTGGGTAGGATGGTTTAGATGGTTTAGATCTAGACATGTCAATTTTTAATTTTGTCTGGAAAAGATACATAGTGGGGCCTTAGAGTTTTTTAAAAAGGTAGAAAATAATTTTAATCAGGATGTTGAATTTTAGTTTTTTTTTTAACAATACATTTTTTGCTGCTATCATTGAGTATAAGTCAGAATTAGGATTAAATAATTGTGGGATACTTAGTTATATTGCATTAAGAAGCAAATTAATTTAACATGTCTTGGAATCATAATTTAATTCTGACTCCATCTTTAAGCTATCATTTTTAGTGTGACTAACCGAAAAGTTGTATAACTGGATCGGTATCTGACAAGATGATAGAAAAAAGGAAAATGATAGAATAAAAGAAACATGTCTCAATCTATCAGGCTTCATTTTTATTAAAGCTTCTTACCGAGACGAGAGAAAAATGAACGCCTAAACAGATAAACGGTTCTATACAAACATAAACATACATTATTATACACTTTCCCATCCAAAATAGATAAATATGAAAGAGAAAGGAACATAAATTCAAATAAGATAGATAGATAGATAGATAGATAGATAGATAGATAGATAGATAGATAAATAGATAGATAGATAGAGATAAGAATGAGAGAGGGATATGAAAGAGAAAGGAACATAAATTCAAATAAGATAGATAGATAGATAGATAGATAGATAGATAGATAGATAGATATAAGAATGAGAGAGGGATATGAAAGAGAAAGGAACATAAATTCAAATAAGATAGATAGATAGATAGATAGATAGATAGATAGATAGATAGATAGATAGATAAGAATGAGAGAGGGATATGAAAGAGAAAGGAACATAAATTCAAATAAGATAGATAGATAGATAGATAGATAGATAGATAGATAGATAGAGATAAGAATGAGAGAGGGATATGAAAGAGAAAGGAAACATAAATTCAAATAAGATAGATAGATAGATAGATAGATAGATAGATAGATTATTTCTTGACTTCCTCATTTATTTCCTTTAAAACGACCAAAGTTGGTCGAAATTATTCAGAATATGAAAGACTCTGAAACGGCTGAATCGATTTTTTGAAAATTTACACAGTTGTACTATAAGCGTCTGTTCTTAGCTAGGTTTTGTGTCCAGGTACCCCGATAACTATCGAAAATCAATAATTGAAAAAATTGGGTTATAGAAGGAGTGGTCGGATTTTAATCAAATTTGATACACTCATAGAAAAAGACATAAGAAACAGTATTCAGAAGTTTCAAGGTTGCAGTTCTTACAATAGTGCAGAAAATCGATAATCCATTTATATATATATATTTGGGCCGCAATCTCTCTTTTATGCAGGTTTCGTTAAAAATGACAGACAAGGTGTGATGATTAAGTTGTTGATGTAATTTTTCATGTGATCTTACGTTTTTCTTCTTTTGAGAACATAAATGATATCAATACCAAAACCTCTCTGGAAGATACTCGAAAATATCATAGCATCATCCACATACAAAAAAGTCTTAAAATAATTGAGGCGTAATTAATAAAATCGAAAAACCCAACACTCAATAGCATCAACTACAAGCACACTAACAACATGCTTACCGTGTTTGGTATATAACACATACCAATACTCTATGCCATACATAAAACTACATACATTCTGTTACACGTAAAATAACATTCATCCTCGAAAATGGCTAAAACTATAGATGAAATCATTTGGACATTTTTTTAAGAATTCATGCCCTCAAAAGAAAGAAATCATCAGATCACATAAAAGATTACATAAAGAACTTAACCATCACCCCTGTCTGTCATTTTTAATGAAACCTGCTCATATATATATATATATATATATATATATATATATATATATATATATATATATAGTGTAAAATAAACTCAATAATCTATCAATGCAACATAACATCAATTGAAAATCCGACTATAAATAAAGTGTATATCGGATGAACTAAGAACACTTTTAAGCAGCGCTGGTACATGCACTTAACTTCATTCAAAAACAACTTATACCGAAACCAAACATCCCTTTCTGCATACTTTTGGAAGCTAAAGGATTCAAAACAGAAACCCAAAGTAAAATGGAAAATACTAGAAAAAACTAGATCTTGCAACTCACTTGACGTCATCTGCCCTTTATGTTTAAGTGAAAAGCTACACATTCTAAAGTACCCCAACAGTAGCGAACTATTAAACAGTAAAGACGAATTAGCAGTATTATGCAAACATCGCAAATATTTCTCGTTAAAATTTAAATAAACAAAAAAGCACAAAAAATGCAACAAATACACATAATTAACCTTATTAATAAATAGAACAAAAAACGTAGAAATAAAAGACAACAAACCCCACACCACACCAACAATAAGTCCAGCTACCTGTAAATGGTAGAAAAATAAAAGAAACTATCGACACTGCAAAAAAACAAAAAACATATCCCAATACAAAATAACCTAAACTAAACGAAAAAGCGGACAGCCCAAAACTAAATAACCCATACCCTCCTCTAAACCAAATAGCAGCTCCTTAAGAACCATAAACGAACGACTAGACCATCCTAAAATCTCACACCACATATATCATTAACAATGACGCTCCTACTACATCCAGACAAGATAAATAGGAAACCTGTCCTGAACTAAACCACCACCCCCAACACCTAACTCTAAGACTTAAATAAGGCCAACAGAATCCAAATAAGCTCTCAACCCCACTTTCACTTAAAAAAACATATTCACTTCAAATAAACCGTTTTTCACCAGATCATTTTCATTCCAACTTCGTCACCCAATGAGAAGCACCTAAAAAAGGTAGCTTCGAAACGCGAAAATTTTTGTGTAGTGATACTATGAATTTATAAACCATTGTAACAACTATTACAATATATATATATATATATATATATATATATATATATATATATATATATATATATATGCGCTTACTGAATGACTATATTGGTGTTTGCGTGAATGGATGATGGTGTACATGTTTTAATGAATTTTAAAGACATTAAATATTTTTCATAAATTCAAAAATTATTTTGGAGTAGATAAATGCGGTAAAATAGAATTTAAATAAAAAGCAGGTTAAAATAATGAAACGAACCTGCGTTAGTTCAAATTTAGTTTAATCAATTTAGTTTAATCGATAGTGTAGATCGATCCGATAGAAATGCTTTGCTCGATTCGTTTTGAACGTTACCGCAGACTGCAGGCCAGACTGTCGATCAAAACTTCACTTCGATTTTGAGAGTAAAAAAAAGTCAAAACTGCTCAAGAAATCAATTTAGGATAAAATGAAAAGCAAAAATAAATTTTATCACCGAATTTTCTTTCTTCATTTCTGCTAAGCGTCCTTTATTCCGCATCAATAAATTTCATCCAGTTTTTTCCCCATCAAGTCGCCATTTCTTTCTTTTGTCACGGCGTGTATGTCTTCTTGTGGGTACGCTCTTGGCGAAGGGTGACTGACTTTGTCGAATTCAAATACCATTCAAGACGGTAGCGTTGACTTTCACACAGATAGCATTTTGGCAAAGCATAAATCCATCACTTCTACCTGAATTTATGGATCAAAAACAGACTTCCATAGCTTTGGTTAGTAACCAGTCAAAAAGAAAGACAACTTTGAAAAAAAAACCCATCACTTGCGTAGCTTGAAAAAAACTACTTTCGACACAAACCACGTCAGCAACACCAAGAAAAAAAAAAAAAAAAAAATATATATATATATATATATAAATTTTGTTATTGTAATGTTTTATAAAAGCATAATATCACTACATAAAAATGTTTATGCTTCAGAACAATGCAGTTCTTTTTCAGGTGATATGTTAAAAGAAATAGTGAAAATGATTTATTTAAGATGAATTCATGGTTATTTCGAAAATAATGGAGTGGTAGTTAAAGAGAATGCTTTAGGTATGTCAATATTGCTCAATCAAAAATGAAAATTATGTGGCCATGGAGATATATATATATATATATATATATATATACTTTCAGTATAGCCCGGTGTTGCTCGGGTGTAATGGAAGCTTTAAAACTAATCCATGGTCTTGGAGTTTAGACTCTTTGGACGTTGGTACGAAAGACTAAAAAGCAAAAGTTATTTCCAGTTAAAGCGAAACCATAGACTGAAAGAAAAATGAATGGATGTAAGTCAAATTTTGATTTCCTGGTATCCTTATCAAATAATTTTTTTTCGTCGTAAACTGAATTTTGAAGGTTAAATAAGTCCTCTGAGTAAATGGTATCATGGCTGAGACTAAGGACTACAATTATACTTACTTATAGCAAAACCCGAAGCAAAAACCAAAATAAAAGGGCTGAAAAAATACAGACATACAGGCAGATAAACAGACACACACACACAAACATCTTGCCTTTTATATATATATATTGTCGATCTTCTGCACTATTGTAAGAACTGCAACCTTGAAACTTCTGAATATCGTTTCTTATGTCTTTGTCTATAAGTGTATCAAATTTGATTAAAATCGGACCACTCCTTCTATAACCCGATTTTTTCGATTATCGATTTTCGATATTTATCGGGGGTACCTCGACACAAAATCGATCTAAGAACACTCGCAGTCGCTTATAATACAACTGTGTAAAAAATCGGTTCAGTCGTTTCAGAGTCTATAGGTAACGGACACACACACACACACACATACAGAAAGTTCCATTTATATATACATATATATATAAAGAGAGAGAGAGAGAGAGAGAGAGAGAGAGAGAGAGAGAGAGAGAGAGAGAGAGACACACAAACACACATGAATATACATAAACGTGCATATATTTGTATAGGTACAAATACAATGACATCGGAACATATATACGCACAAATACATAAATACACATAAATATGAAAATATACATATATAAATGCACACCTATATATATGTATATGCATATACATGCCAATATATGCAAATATATATGTACACATTAGCAAGTGAATCAAAATATCAATATCTCTACTAGTTCTAGAAACCATATGTACCCCCATATACATGCATACACGGAGACAAACCCATGCACCCAAGTATATATACTAATATAAACTGAATATATATATATATATATATATATATATATATATATATATATATATTATTATTATTATTATTATTATTATTATTATTATTATTAAGCAACGAATAAATAAAAAACAGGACCCATGAATAGAAACAGTTAAAACCAGGCAATAATAAAAAAATTAAAAAATAATGTGAAATTGATGCTTCGAAAATCACAATTATGAAATATTAATTTAACAATTGATGCTATCATAAAAACGTGTTCAATATTATCCAGAAGGTGTATGCTAGATTAAAATCTATCGAATATTGACATGATAATCAATGTAATAACTATGTAACTTGACGATCAATGTTAGATTAAATACTTAACAAATCTTAATATGATAATATATGCCGAATTAAATACCTAGCAAAAATTTATTAGAATATCCAAATCAGATGAAAATATCCATTAAATAAAGGCAAATAACCATTCGACAGCGTATGGAGCACTTCAATGTGGAGCAATGTTTAACAAGCTTATTTTAAATCACTGACTAATGTATGTAAGATCCACGCTGGGTACTTTCACAATTTTGACCTTGAGCCGCATCTAAGCTACTCATTGAGACACTTTGAAATGTTGTAATGGTTACCATGCGTGTCTTAGATCAATTACGATTGGATAGGTAGTTAGATCTTCACTGAATGCTCCGTACTTTGTTCCATATATAAGCTTAGTAAATCGTTTTATCACACAGCGTAAGCACATTGCTAACAGCGATATAGTATGGTATAGTATGTGGCCTAACTCTTTGATTCTGACATAGTATGTGGCCTACCTGCTTTGAATGTGTCCTACCTCAGTAAGAACATATTTGTAGATATGTTTTCGCCTATTTACTGAATTTGTCAAAATTCATTCAGTCAGTTAAGTGCCATACGTGATATACACTTTGGGCAATCATGTCTCGAAAATGACATGACTGACTGGGCAGAAGATTATCCCACAGTAGGTTGCGATTACTTTCTGCGGTAGACTAGTTTTTAGCCAAGGCTATAGAACCCAATCTGTCCTCTTATTCAACCCATAACTGGAGGGAAGAGACGGATTAATGCATTTCCCAAGAGTATTTGCCCGTTAGTGAATTCAAGGAATTTACCTGGAATTCGAACTCGGCTCCCCGATTTCGCGTTTCGAGACGATATCCACTGAACCACAACGCAAAATTAAGAATGCGGGAAAAATGTTTTGTGTCAGAAAAAGATTTGATTGTTTGGAAATCAACGTTGCCAAAGTCGGATACTATGGGACTTGAAACAATGTGTTAGGGTATGACGTAGACGCTTATATAAGAGACAGAAATTAGTATTAGTAAACGGTCGGTGAGCATTTGAGACCGGGACCCAGACCGAGAAAGACATATGGAAAACCGCAAAGAGCACGGCCTTTTGCCCCTCGATGCTTGTGTGCTGAAACCTTCGACCTCACTTGTATTCTAAGCTACATCACGTGAAGAGCAAATAAATGATATGTTGCCTACATTTGTTTATATAAACGTGTTACGGTCGTCATGTTAAGTGAGAATATCGTAATTTTATCAGCGTGGAAAAGGCGAGAGGTTTTATAAAAGAGAAGATAACACTTTTTGGCACCCCATCGTCGTTCCATCGAGGCGTATACAACATCTATGTCGTTTTGGTTGCAGTTTAATTTTCGTCATCTTTAGCTCCTGGTTATACAACACGTTGTTCATTTTAGTTTTCAGGTTATACAGCATAAGTAGCTCTAGTATACGTCACTGGTACACTATACATTTAACTACCACCAAACCAAGTAAATACGTACATACTAAAATATAAATGACCTCTCACTAAACCAGATAATTGTTCGTAGACTCAAATATAAACGACTAATATTTCCTTATTACTGAATCTAGTAAATATATATCTATTCAAATATGAACGATCAATATTTAACTATCATGAAACCAAGTAAATGCATACCTACTCAAATATAAATTAACAATATTTACTTATCACTAAACCAGATAATTGTTCGTAGACTCAAATATAAACGACTAATATTTCCTTATTACTGAATCTAGTAAATATATATCTATTCAAATATGAACGATCAATATTTAACTATCATGAAACCAAGTAAATGCATACCTACTCAAATATAAATTAACAATATTTACTTATCACTAAACCAGATAATTGTTCGTAGACTCAAATATAAACGACTACTATTTCCTTATTACTGAATCTAGTAAATATATATCTATTCAAATATGAACGATCAATATTTAACTATCATGAAACCAAGTAAATGCATACCTACTCAAATATAAATTAACAATATTTACTTATCACTAAACCAGATAATTGTTCGTAGACTCAAATATAAACGACTAATATTTCCTTATTACTGAATCTAGTAAATATATATCTATTCAAATATGAACGATCAATATTTAACTATCATGAAACCAAGTAAATGCATACCTACTCAAATATAAATTAACAATATTTACTTATCACTAAACCAGATAATTGTTCGTAGACTCAAATATAAACGACTACTATTTCCTTATTACTGAATCTAGTAAATATATATCTATTCAAATATGAACGATCAATATTTAACTATCATGAAACCAAGTAAATGCATACCTACTCAAATATAAATTAACAATATTTACTTATCACTAAACCAGATAATTGTTCGTAGACTCAAATATAAACGACTAATATTTCCTTATTACTGAATCTAGTAAATATATATCTATTCAAATATGAACGATCAATATTTAACTATCATGAAGCCAAGTAAATGCATACCTACTCAAATATAAATTAACAATATTTACTTATCACTAAACCAGATAATTGTTCGTAGACTCAAATATAAACGACTAATATTTCCTTATTACTGAATCTAGTAAATATATATCTATTCAAATATGAACGATCAATATTTAACTATCATGAAACCAAGTAAATGCATACCTACTCAAATATAAATTAACAATATTTACTTATCACTAAACCAGATAATTGTTCGTAGACTCAAATATAAACGACTAATATTTCCTTATTACTGAATCTAGTAAATATATATCTATTCAAATGTGAACGATCAATATTTAACTATCATGAAACCAAGTAAATGCATACCTACTCAAATATAAATTAACAATATTTACTTATCACTAAACCAGATAATTGTTCGTAGACTCAAATATAAACGACTAATATTTCCTTATTACTGAATCTAGTAAATATATATCTATTCAAATATGAATGATCAATATTTAACTATCATGAAACCAAATACATACATAAATTAACAATATTTACTTATCATTAAACCAGCTAATTTTTTGTAGACTCAAATATAAACGAGCAGTATTTACCTATCCCGTACCAAATAAGTGCTTATAGACACAACTATAAATTACTAATATTTACCAAACACTGAACGAAGTAAATGCTTCCAGACTCAAATATTGTGGTGTCGGCATAGTATGTGTCCTAACTTTTGAATGTGGCCTACAAAATTCTATCACTGATATAGTATGTGACCTTCATTAAAAAGGATGTTATAAGGAAATATTATAATTGTCTGTTAAAAATTAGGATTATGGAAAATAAATTCAGTAAATAGGCGAAAACATATCTACAAATATGTTCTTACTGAGGTAGGACACATTCAAAGCTGGTAGGCCACATACTATGTCAGAATCAAAGAGTTAGGCCACATACTATACCATACTATTTATCAAAACAATGTCTATTTTTCTTTTGCTAGCCAGTTTTCATTTTTTTTTTTTTTTTGCTGTTTCATAAAATACACTTCATTAAATTATTCCCCAGTTCAGATAATCTACAACAAATTTATATTTCAATTAGTAAGCAGTTTTTGGTTGTTTTGTAAGTACATTATTATTATTAACAGATGAAGATAAAATACAAAATAATGGTAGTAATAATGAATATCATAAATAAAATAAAACAAATATCATTAAAACATTGTTTCAATAAATTAAAAAAAAAAAAACGAAATAATCAAAACGTTATCCAAGAATGCAAAGAAACTTCTTTCTGCCTGAAAACGAACTATGCAAAAAAAACAACAAAAAAACAAAACAAAACAAAAAAACAAACAACGATGAACATATGCTCATCGTTGGAGGGTCAAGACGTCCATCTCCTCTTCTTGACACGAAGTGACCTTCTCTGTATCATGAAACCTTAAACACATGTAACTAAAGCACACACACACACACACACACACACACACACACACACCAGTAAACAAAAATTATTATAATTTAATATGATTTTAATGTTATTTCTGTGTGTTTTCATCTTTGTGAACATGAGGCTCTCCTTGCTGGTAGGATTCCAGTGACCCCACAGTTAGAATAAGGAAATATATTATGTATGAGTCTGCAAGAATTTATTTGTTTCAGTCCGTTTATATTTGAGTATGTAACATTTATTTGGTTCTGGGATAGGCAGATATTGGTAGTATGTTAGTATCTTGTGGGCGCGTGGTCGAGTGGTTAGAACAATTGCTTTTTGACCGTGAAGCTCGAGTTCGACTTTCACCATGGTCGATTTGTCAGGAAGGTGATGTCATCGGAAGGGATGAAAGTAACCCAAGCCTTGTGACTGAAATTGGGTATACGGCTCTCGTTGAGAAGCCGTCGATAGTCGTCCTAGCTCGAAGTCATAAGTCATCGTGAGCGAGGGTTTGAGCGTCCTGGCGTTGTTCAGGCTGTTGTTCACGCTTAATAACGCGATCTCTACCAGAAACTGTAAGGTTCCCTCAGCATAGTTGCAGTATAAACCACAGATGGGCTCTATTGGTGTTAGGCAAACACAAGTGTGCCTGAGCAGGCGTCTTCAATGGGGATTATCGAGCACCTCTGATAGACGGGTATCTACAGGAGGACGCTATCTATAGGGCGTCATTTTTTAAAAATGAAACTTCCATCATTGTTTCTTAAATGGAATGTTTGAAAGTTTCAATTACTTTGAATAAAATGTTTTTCTTCCATCACTCTTGATTTTATTGGATTGTTAAAAAGTTCCCATTTTTGCGGGTCACCCTGTATTTTGGTATACGAGCATTTACTTGACTTTCTGATAGGTAAATATTGGATGTGTAATTGTGCCTCTTTGTATACGTGTGTTTGTGTCTCTGTGTGCGCGTGTGTTTGTGCATATGTGTGTTAGTGCTTGCGCGCATGTTTATACGTGTGTGTGTATTTGTGCATGTGTGTATGTGAATGCGCGTGTTTGTGCGTGTGCACACGTATGAATGACTTGCGAGTTTGGCATGGATCAATATAAAAGATTCCTTTAGTCAATCTGTCTTCTTCTTCTTCTTCTTCTTCTATGTGCCATGTCTCTTCAGGACGTGGACAATCATGGCCTTCCACGTCTCCCTTTCCCTGATAGCTCTTAGCACACTTTCTCCTGTTACTCCACACAAACCCCGCTGTGCCATTCACCTGCTCAGGCTCTTCCATTATGCTATCTGTTGCTTCCCTCGTCTCTCTTTCCCTCTATCTGACCTGCAAGTATCAGATTCTCCAAGCCTTTTTTCCTCATCATATGTGCGAAAAACTTCGGCTGTCTCTTCTTGATGCTCCCTATTAGCTTCCTTTTCGTTTCCATCCTTTCTAAAATCTCATCACATGTTCGATCCATGATATCCGCAGCATCCCTTTGTAGAACCACATTTAACTTGCTTCAAGTTTTTCCTTCATTTTTGATGATATTGTCCAGCATTCACTGCCATATTGAAGAACAGGCATCATATAGCAGTCCAGTACTTTCTTCTTTGTTTCTAGCGAAATTTTCCTGTCTCTTAATACTCTGCTTAGCTTCTGGAATGCGTCCTTGGTAATTCTAATTCGCCTTCGGATTTCTGTGTTGCACTTTCTGTCGTTATAACAATTCCCAAGTACTTAAATTTTTGTACTTGCTTGATTTTAGTATCCCCAACCTGTAATTAGCATTTTGAGTTCATCTGTTTGCTAAATCAAATTTTGCGGAGAGGTGCAAACAAAGTACAGTTGTTTTTTTTTCTAAGGTGCGTAGCTACAAACAATAGTTTTATTTATTTTGTGGAAGGGAAATTAAAAGTTTTATTATCTAACATACAAAATAGTTCAACTATTTTAAAAACAATTTAATAATTAAAGTAACAAAATTAAATTATTTTTTACATATATTTCCTTTAAGATTTTCTATCTACAAGAATCCAGTTTTCAATTTGCCCTATGTTTGCGGGAACAATAAACAAATCACAACTCAAAACGCTTCAGTTTGGCTCCAGAAAGAAATTTTAACGCATAGTCAATTTTATGCTGCATGCTCAAGTGTAAAAAATTCTAAAAATGTATTCATCGCTGTTAAAAAGGAAAAAAAAAACATAACTAAAAAAATGTGTTTACCATGAAACTCTATAAAATTAAAGAAATTATTAAACCACAAAGTAGGGGTTTTGTCAAAGTATTTTACCAAAGAAATCAGCTTATTCAAATTTCATTGATTAGAGTTTGTAAATCTCTACAGAAAATGTTAGCGATAACAACAATAGTAAATACTGTGAGAATTTCAACACACGCCAATGTGTAGCAAAAAATTCTAGTACATTAATCTGTAGTGTAATAGTCAGTTAAGTGCCATACAGGACACCCGCTAGGGTAATCATGTCTTGAAAGAAACATTACTGAGTGGACAGAAGATTATCCCAAAGTATGTTGCAATTACTTTCTGCGGTAGACTGGTTGTCAGCCAAAGCTATAGAACCCAATATATCCTGTTATTTAACCCATAGCTTGAGGGAAGATACGGATTAATACCGTTCTCAAGAGTATTTGCGCGTAAGTGAATGCAAACAATTCAACTGGAATTTGAAATCGGCTCCCCGATTTTTCGCTCCGAGCCGATATTCACTACTCCACAAGTGAAGTGTAATAGTCAGCCATCATTAATTTAAACATTGCTCCGCGTCAAGCGCTAAATATAAACGTTGATATGCAATATAAACTTTGGTAAAAAAAGAAAAGCTTCTAATCCCCTGTAAAATGTATTAATTTCACTCCCAATGTGATCAACTAAAAAAAAAGATTTTAGTTCCATTAAGTGTTCATCAGCTTATCGAATTTCATCGATTAGTTTGCCAATTTAAACGAAAAGTGGACTTTGTAAATCTTCATAAAAGTGTTAGCGATTATAACTATTATATATGTGAGTATTCCAATACATGTCAGCGTGTGGCAAAATGTAGTACAAAAACTGTAGTGTAATAGTCAGCCACCATGTTGTAGAGCAGCTAACATCCCTCTGGCGCTCTCAAAGATAGAACTGTTTGTAGGCCGAGGTAGCTAAAAAAAATTAAAGACTAATAGCAGTCTAGGATTTCGAATTGTCATTGACATTCTGAGTATATCCACTGCGTGCGTCAGTCGTTCATTTTGTCAGCCTTCGGACGAAGAGGGACCCAAACGAAACTCCACCGAAGGGTAGATTCTCGTCTACCGATAAGCACGTAAGAATTTCTGTCCTATCGTACCGGCTCTGTGTTCCCACTTGTCCTTGTGCCGCATCTGCCTAAAGCAACTGCCCACGTGGGAAGGGGGTTGATATCTTCGGAGTGTCATTGACATTCTGAAGAGATCGGCTGCGTGCACCAGTCGTTCAATTTGTTGGTCTCTCTGTCTTAGGGTGGCGAGGAACCCAGATGAGGCTCCGCTGAAGTTTAGAGTCTCATCTAGGGAAAAGTAGACCAGAACTTTTGTCAGAACTTAAGGCTTGGTGTTCCCACACCAAGAGCATTGTGCTGCATCTGCTTTGGGCATGTGGGGAAGTGGTTGATACCTTCGGCGTGTCATTGACGATTAGTATCTGACTGTGCTCTTTGCGACTTTAAAGACTTAACCGCTCCATTCATTTACTATTTGTTGTTCTACATTATGGCGTTTGACTTATTTGTATTGATATCCATTAACATGGATATTCAGTACACCTCTTCTGGATATCGTCTTGCAACTTCAGCGAAACAATACGCCATTAATTTACCCATCTCTCCTCATCAAGCGCTAAATATAAACGTCGATATGCAATATAAACTTTGGTAAAAAAGAAAAGCTTTCTAATCCTTCGAGAAATGTATTAAGTTTACCCCCAAAGTGATCACCTAAACAAGAAGAAAAGAAAAAGGTTATAGTGTCATTAAGTATTCATCCTTCGTCTGTCCGGTTCCTAGCTTGATTCAACTTCAACGATTTTTCTCGACTGTGAATTTCACTTTCCCGTTACACATCAATAAATACGCCCAAAATACGGTCCAATGCGCAGTTAGAGATTTTGAAAAGAGAATTTCTTTCGGAATTCTTTTGACTTTCTCTCAGTTACGAACTACTGAGGAAGCAGCGTTGATCAAAAGTTATCAACAAAAATAAAATAGGAAAAAAAAGGACGAAATAGAGAAAAAAAATACCCCCAAACTATTAACCTCCTTTTAACACTCGAAAATTCAGGGGTATAAAATGTGTTTTTGCTTTTTGTTTGCTTGCTAAATTGTTCACTCTCTCTCTCTCTCTCTCTCTCTCTCTCTCTCTCTCTCTCTCTCTCTTACTACCTCACTTGTTTTTATTTCCTTATTCTATCTTTTTCACACACATTTTCTTTCTTTCATTCACTATGAGCCTTTTTCTTTCTTCTCTCTTTGTTTCCCTCTCAGCATTTATTCCGCTCTTTCTTTCTTTTTTATTTCTTTTTTCGCTAACTGCTTTTTCTTTCTATCTTTTTCTTTCTATCTTTTTCTTTGCTTTTTTTCTTTCTTCTTTCTTTCTGTTATAATCTAATCTTCTCTCTATGTTACTATCTCTATCTACTTTTCTTTCTTACTTTCTTTCACTATCTACTTTTCTTTTCGTTCTTTATCTGCTTTTCTCTCTTATTTCTTTTCTTTCTTTCTTTCTTTCTTTCTTTTTTCTTTCTTTTTATCAGCATCTGCTTTTCTTTCTTTCATTATTTACTTTTTCCTTCCTTTCTTGCTTGCTATCACTATTTGCTTTTCTTTCTTTCTTTCTTTCTTTCTTTCAGCGCATCACTGACTGCTTTTTTATTTGTTTTTTCTTTTTTCTTTCTTTCCATGACTAACTGTTGATTTCTGAAATTCTTTCACTATAAGCTTTTCTTTCTTTTTACTTCGTTTGCTCTTTATTTCCTTCACTATATGCCTTTTTATTTTTGTTTTTCTTTCTTTCTTCATTTCTTTCTTTCTTTCTCCCCATTTTACATAATAGCCTTATTACTTCTTGTTGGTTTGATTGTTTATTTATATTGGTGCAGTAATGTTATGGTCAGTCAGTTAAGTGCCATGCGCGATACACGCTTGGGCGATCATGTCTGGAAAGAGACATGACTGACTGGGCAGAAGACTATCCCGCAGTAGGTTGCCATTGCTTTCTGCGGTAGACTGGTTGCCGACCAAGTCTATAGAACCCAATCTGTCCTATTATTTAACCCATAACTGAAGGGAAGAGACGGATTAACACCTTTCCCAAGGGTATTTGCGCGTAAGTGAATGCAAGGAATTCAACTGGAATTCGAACTCGGTTCCCCGATTTCTCGTTCCGGGCCGATATCCACTGCGCCACAACGATAATGTTATTTGTTCAACGTTCTTATTTTGCAAATGATAATTTTGATCACCAGTGAAAACCGTAAAAGTGTGATGGACAAGGAGATTATATAACTTAGTATCACTGCTCTGTCGTGCGTTCGATGATCAAGAAATACTGCATACTTTTAGCCTTGCACCTGACTTATATGAGCTTAATAAGTCTTTCTTTTTTCCATTGATTTTTTCCTTTCTTTCATTCTTTCTTTTGTCATTCTTTCTTTTCTTACTTTTTTCTATATATTTAATTTCGTTTTGTTTCTTTTTTATTTGCTTCATTTATTCATTCTTCTCATCTTTTTTTATACATTTCGTTTTTTTTTTATTTTTATTTTTTGGTTTGCTTCATTTATTCATTTTCTCTTTTTTTTCTATTAATTTTATTGCGTTTGTTTCTTTCATTTATTCTTTCTTTTCTATTAATTTTATTGCGTTTGTTTCTTTCATTTATTCTTTCTTTTCTTCCTTTTTATTAATTTCAATTCGTTTTGTTCTTTGTTTCTTTCTTTAATTTATTCATTGCTCCTTTTCTTTTTTTTTATTCATTTCGTTTCTATCTTTTATTGTTTTTTTCTTTTATTTATTCATTTTTTATAATTTCTATTTATTTTGTTTCATTTGTTTTTTCATTTATTTATTATTTCTTTTTTTATTAATTTCGTTTTGTTTTGTTTGTTTGTTTCGTCAATTTATTCTTTCTTTCTTTTCTTCCTTTTTCCTTCTTTTCGTTCTTTTATTGTTTCGTTTATTCATTTTTTCTTTCTTTTTTCTATTTATTTCGTTTTGTTTTGTTTGTTTGTATGTTTTTTATTTATTTATTCTTTATTTCTTCCGTTTATATTAATTTCGTTTCGTTTTGTTTCTTTCTTTTTGTTTGTTTCTTTCATTTATTCATTCATTCTTTTCTTTCTTTTTTCTATTCATTATATTTCGTTTTCATTCTTTTTTTCATAACTTCTATATTTTTAACTTAAACCCCCTTTTTTACTTCTAAAGTTGAACAATCTTAAAACGTCTCTTTTCTTTTCTTTTGTTTCATTCAATTTCTTTCTTTATATCTTCCTTTGTCTCCTTCCAAGAATATCAATAATTTTATTTCTTTATGATACACAATATTCAAATTACGCTTCACTTCCTTATCCGCTCATCAAAATGGCGCAATCGTTACCATAGAAAGTCCTCGCCAAAGGAAAAGGAAAAATAAAATAATTATCCGAGTAAGGAAACAAGAAATTTCAGAACCACGAGATTTGCGGAATCTTTGTGGCTATCACTCTTACAAGATCAATAAACTGGTGACTTCATGTATTCACTATAATGATATAATACCATCGGCTGTATAATTTATATCAGATAATACAAAGTAATATAATAACGTGTAACGCTTGGCGAAAAGAGATGTCATGGTGGAACAGTAGACGTGAGTTGAGGTCTATAGAGAAACCAATTGAATGGATCAGGAGACAGTTTCATTTGGCAGTGGGTAATTGGGATTGATTTTAGGGACTGTGTTGAGAAAATTGTAAAAATATTACAGTACTTTTAATCCAACAATACAAAATTGCTTTCATTTAATCCACACAGAAAATCTTTTCTGTCTGCCATCAGAATGGCTCATGCTAAAACTCCAGGAGAAAACATTATATCTACTTGGCTTTACGATTTCCACTAACAAGAAGTAGGGAGACTATATCGAATCAATTGCTTCGTCTACTGCAAGGAAAGTAGTTCACTGTGTCCTGCCAGTAATCTTTTCGTTAGTATTTATTTTGCACATTTATTCATGCATGGGGCTACCTAGGGGAAGGTAAAGAGAAAGAGTGGTTAGATATAGGAAATGTCAGAAGGAGGGTGATAGATGGATAAGGATACCGAGGCTGGGGCTTGGGTAGATGGGAAGAGTGTTTGAAAGAATGGATGCGAGTTAGTGTGTTAGGAGGTGTCTATTGACCTTACATTTAAACTCCTGGAGATTGTAGCCGTCGGGGAAGCAATCATGTGGAAGGGAATTCCACAGTCGGGAAGTGCGAGAAAAGAAACTGTTGGAGTAGAATTTTATCGGTTTCACTGTAAAAGGGTGGGATCTAGTTGCTAATGTAGTAACTCGTGCAAATTCGTACCTAGGGGACACCAGTGATCTAAGTTCATCGGAGCAGAAGCTGTGAAAGTATTTATAGAAGAGACACGGAATTTTTCGATGAATGCATTTTTAGAATTTTTTACACTTGAGCATACAGCATGAAATTGACCATGCGATATTCTTGACAAAATCCAAGAAGTTTCTGTAATGTAATCAATCCTGACCAGGTATATCGATTTGGCTTCCAACTGTTTTTCTACAAACATTTTCATGGCACCTGTACTGACGAACCTTTTTTCGAATGGTGCCTCGAATACATGAATTTAAGCTAGATTGGTCACTAGGTTTCACTGTTTGACTAGATAGATGCAACTGACACTTCTACTTTAATTGCTTCTATTCTCGCACTTTTCTACTGCAGAACACTTTTTTAATCTTTTATTTCTCTGATAACTAAAATTTTCAAAAACTTAAATCAACATCTTCTGTCTTCTTGAACTCTGTTACTTTTGTTGTAGAGTGGCTGACATCCCTGCAGCACTCTCAACAATGTAAGGAACTATGGTCTGATATAATCTATATAAGTAAAGAATAGTAGCATTCGAGGCGTAATATTCGAGTGTCATTCAAGTAATATTCGGACTGATTACTTCGGCGACTATTGCGATTTAAATCCTTTCTCTCTGTACTGAAAGTTCTGTCTTGTCTGTTATTGTAACTATTGTACTGTTCTGTGTATGTCCGTTTAGCACCGGATATTGTGCTGAATAATACCGCAGCACAATTTCTCTCTGTATCGTATGAACCTCGGCAATAAAACCAATTATTTGTCTTCCCAAAATCTTTCCTATTTTCATTTCTCCGTTCTTTTTCGCTTTCACTCGCTGTAACCCTCCTGCTACATAGTGGCGTTGTCACGTTTCTTGGCGTGAAACGATTAATTAAAACAAACATCAGATCAGCAGTAATTTCTATATTGAAAGTAATAGTTAACAAAATGACAGTGATTATATCGATAAAAAAAGACTTTCACAACAGTCTTCTCTAAGATTCATAACTTTAACAGAACTTGTGCTTTGATGAATGTTTAAAAAATTATATATTTACATTGTAACATAATGTAAGATTAATGACTGTAAAGAATTGTTGATTTCGAAATTCGTGTAAGATAACCAATTTCAACATATTCCTGGAGAAGTTCGGGAAGTATTGGTTGAAAGATCATGACAAAGTGAAGAAAACCGATAAAAACCCTGTCTGAAAATAAATCGTTTTATGATGATCAAGTTAAAATATTTGTATTATAATGTAACACACAGCCACGATGAATGAAGACATAGTGTAGATAGTCATAGAACTTCAGGCAAAAGATATTAAATTTTTTTTTCTGATTATCAATTAAAATTAAGTTAGTATTGCATAAATTCAACTCACTTATACCGTCAAGTCTCTCTTCAGAAATTTATTCATTAATCCACTTAGGAAGAAATATTTCTCCAAATGTTGTTTAAAAAAACACCAACTTACCTGCAAAAAAAAAAAAGAAAGAAAGGTCAATTAAAAATAAAAACAAAAATAAAATCTAGTTACAATTTTTTTTTTTTTTGTTAATCATATCACCCCGAGCAAGGCGGTAACGCTACTGATGTGCAGGAGGCTACATAGGAGTGAAAAGATTGGAAAAGAGAAAGCCGGAAACTGCATCCTAAACAGGAAACAAGGGATGAGCCTTTTCACCTGTTCAATAGACGTGGGTGGAGTGTGAACCCGGCGATAGTTTAGTCTATGACATTTTAAATGTGAATCTTAGAAACATATACCATATTTTCCTGCTTACAACACTCTGCGGCTTGAAAGACGCACCCTAATATTAGAAAAAAATCCAAGAAGTAAAATTTATTCTTATACAACACATTCACCATACGTCCCTCACATACAAGCGCCACGTATTGCTTACATTAATCATTCGTCTGATTTTGTTTGTATTGCTATCATATACTAGTCAGTAGTTAGTAAATCTACTATAGATCTTTCATTGTCCAAGGGTAGTTTTATTTTTATAAAATGAATTAATAATTTTAGAAATATGCATGTAAATATAATACACGGATGTGCGTTGTGGTGCAGTGGATATCGACTCGAAATGACAAATCGGGGAGCCGAGTTTGAACTCCAGTTGAATTCCTTGCTTCAACTTATGCGCAAATACCCTTGGGAAAGGTATTAATCCGTCTCTTCCCTCCAGTTATGGGTTTAATAATAGGACAGATTGGGTTTTATAGCCTTGGCAGGCAACCAGTCTACCACAGAAAGCAATGGCAATCTACTTCTGGATAATCTTCTGCCCAGTCAGTTATGTCTCTTTCGAGACATGATCGCCCAAAGCGTATATTACGGATGGCACTCAACTGACTGACTGAAATATAAAACAATCAAAGAAAATTTACACTTCTTCAAATCCCAAAACTTGTCATTGCTGTATTTATGTAAATACTCTAAACTATCAGCTTCAGTTCATCACTAATGCCAGTCATATACAATAGATGATCCTCACTACCATCCATGGTGGTAAAGGATACATTCGTCATGGAAGATACAAACGTATTTTTCAGGGTATTTTTACTGAAAAAAGTGCGTCTTGTAAACCGGAAAATACGACATCGCAAACAATACAATCAGTTGCATTAAGGAAAAGCAAATATCAATATTTAAGCTAAGTTTTTAGTTCTGTGTGCTGTGATCCTTCCGGGCATTGGTAATCATGGCTCTCCACAACTTCACGTCCCAAGCAGCTCTTAATCATTTCACCCCAAGCAAATGTAGAACCACCACAGGTGCGCATGGGGTTATAACAGATCACGCAATAAATCCCGGGCCTGTTATATAGATGGAGCCACCAATAAAAAAATCCATATCATTTTTAGGAAGTACTAAATGATACGTTACAAAATTTGGACCCAATCGGATTATTACTTTACAAATTACGGTTATTTATGTGAAGCTACTGTTGCAAATTTTCAAAACAATGGGAAAATCTAAATTTCGTGTGTTGATAAAGCATTGCTTTCTGATGAGGAAAAATACTGTTCAAGCAAAGCACTAGCTTCATAAGTGTTATTCTGACTCTGCTCCGTCGGAAACAACAATTACGGGGTAGTATATTGACTTTAAACGCGGTCGTACACACACTAAGATTATTGAACGCTCAGGTCACCCAAAATCGGCAGTTGTCCCGGAAAACACCAAAAAAATCCACAAACTCGTTTTGGCCAATCGTAAATTGAAGTTGCATGAGATAGTAGAGGAGTTGAACGAAGAAGAAACTGTATTCACCATTTTGCATGAACATTTGTCAATAAGAAATCTGTGTTCAAAGTGGGCGTCGAGTTTGCTCACAGAAAAGAACAACAAAGCGTCATCTGAGAGGAGAGCAGCAGGTGAAAGACGTCAAAAGCGACCAAAGACGCAAACATGAGTAGGTAAGGTTTTGGCCTCCGTATTTTAGGATGCACAAGGTATTTTGTTCATTTCTTACATAGGGAAAAGAAGAACCATCAATAGCGAGCATTATATAGCATTATTGGTGCTTTTTAAAGAAAAATTACCTAAAAACGGCCACAAATTACGAAAAAGTGATCTTTTACCAAGACAATTCATTGTGTCACAATTCAATCGCAACGATGGCAAAACATGAATTGCACTTTGAATTGCTTCCGCGTCCACCTTTTTCTCCTGAACTAGTCCCCAGAGACAACTGGCTGCTTGTAGACCTCAAAAATGCTCCAGGGTAAGAGATTTGTCTCTAGTGAAGAAGTGATATTGGAAACTGAGGCGTATTTTGAGGCCAAAAACAAATCTTTTTACGAAAATGGTATCAAATTGTGAAGGAAGCGTTGGAATCAGTGTATCCCCCTAGAAGGAGACTATATTGATGAATAAAGTCGAATTTTGCCTAAAAGTTGTTGTTTTATTAAGACTTATTGGGTGATGCGTTACTGAGAAAAAAACAAGGCACAAGGGGATTGTCGAAATAATGATAAGAGATGGATGGGAATCAAGTAGATAGAAAATAGCAATTGACGTTGCATTTAAGCTTTTGGAGTTTGTAGCTATCAAAAAAGCAAGCAAATGGAAGCGCGTACCACATACGGGTAATTCGAGAAAAGAAACTGTTGGAGTAGAAGAGGCGGTTACATGTAACTATTTCGACGGTAAAAAAGGTGGGACCTTAATGCCAATCTAGTAGTACGAGAAAATACATGTAGTCAGAGAACCAGGAAAAAAAGCTCGTTGGGAAAATACTTGTAGAAAGGACAGAGGGAAGCCACTTCACGTCGATGAGATTCATCGTAGGTGAGATTATGTCAAGTGTTTTATGTTAGTAGGATGGTGGTCGCCAGTAATTTATTAGAAGTCCAAGAGTGATCTGAGTAGAACTTCTAATTCTCTCGTAAACGCTTCATTGATTTAATATGTCCGAAGAGAAAGGACATCTCCATTTTACACCCTTCCATATTTTATGTTTACTTTTCGCAGTAAACCTTTTAAATCTTTTAAGAATAAGTAAAAAATGATCCGCACTTTCGTCATATACATAATACATATATATATATAAACATTTTACATATATAAGTGTGTGTGTGTGTCTATGTGTGCGCGCGCTTGCGTGTATATATATACGCAATTATACAAACATATATATATATATATATATATATATATATATATAAAAATATATAAACACATATATATGTATATATATACGCAAGTGAATATATATATATATATATAAATATATAAACACATATATATATGTATATATATACGCAAGTGAAGATATAAATTACGTATAAATGTAACTACAAATTCCTTTGCTAGGTATTACAATTTTTAAAAATTTTCTTCATGATATCAATATTCGATTTTACACACACATACGCACACGATCAAGCAGACTCACACACACACAAACAGACACACACACACACATATATATATATATATATAACTGTGTGTATTAATGTAAAGACAAACACATAAATCTATGTAGTATTGTGTAGTGTATGTGTAAATTAGATTTATATATAAATATTCACGTACAGTCATTGTGTGGGTGTGGGTTTGCGAGTTTTAAATTATGGATTTTTGCCTTCAAATTCCTGTGAGCTTCAGTAAATGGGCACTTTTCCAAATGGTTCTTTATGAACGTTCGATAGATTCAGTCAGGGAAAAAAGGTGGGGGGAAAAGTTTTCACTGAGGAAATTTGATTTTTATAAGAGGCAAAGAGTTTGGAAGAATCAATACAGGAAAAAAAAATATATGTAAATAATGAGCCCCCCCCTCCACTCTAGTGCAACAAAAAGTAAAATAAACAAATGTGTTGGCCTAATAAAATCCAAAATTCCTGACATCAACACTAGGAGAAGAAAAAAGAAAGAAAGAAAACATCATTTAAAAATAATTATAAGAAGTAAATTCTTTCATTCTTTCTTTCTTTCTTCCTCCATTTTTTTACGTTTATATTGTTTGTTTGTTTGTTTTTTTCGCCGTTTTTCTATCTTTCATTTTTCTTTTCTTTCGTTCGTACTTTTTATAGATGAATTCTGTATAAATAAGTGAATTCTTTCTTTCTGTCTTTCTTTACATTCTTTATACGTTGCTTTCTTTTTCATAGTTTTTTATGTTTCATTCTTTCTTTTTTTTTTTTTCGTTCATACTCTTTCTATAAACATTATATACAAAGGAGTGAATTCTTTCTTTCTGTCTTTCTTTACATTCTTTATACGTTGCTTTCTTTTTCATAGTTTTTTATGTTTCATTCTTTCTTTCTTTTTTTTTTCGTTCATACTCTTTCTATAAACATTATATACAAAGGAGTGAATTTTTTCTTTCTGTCTTTCTTTCTTTATACGTTGCTTTCTTTTTCATAGTTTTTTTTGTTTCATTCTTTCTTTTTTTTTTCGTTCATACTCTTTTTATAAACATTATATACAAAGGAGTGAATTCTTTCTTTCTGTCTTTCTTTTTACGTTCCTTTCTTTTTCAGTTTTTCCACCTTTCATTCTTTCTTTCTTTCGTTTGTAATTTTTATAAAAGAAATAAGTGAAAAGAAAAGAATTCTTTCATTCTTTCATTGAAATGATTTTGATTTTCAGTATTCTTTTTCTTTACTTACTCCTGGAATACTATCATTCTATATGATCTCCTATTAATAATGCTTGCAAAAAGTTTAAAAACAATAGAAATCATTATTAATAAAAAAAAAAACTAAGGAAAAATTCTACACTTCATAATATGAATTATGAACACGGCATCAATTTGCTTATCGTGTTCGGAATATAACATACACTTGACTCTGTATACATAAACTCTACGCATATTCAGTTAACACGTAAAATAAATTTCATCTTTGATAATGGTATAACCGAAAGCGCTCGGAAATACAAAAACTTGAACAATTCTTATACAATTTGAGTTTTTCTTTTTAGAACTCAAATTAAGGTTAAATTTCCAAAATTAGATTAATTATAAAAGCTGAGGTTAAATGAAAAAATAGTGTATAGTTGTACAATTAAATAAAAAAGATAGGTCCAATAAATGATAACTACTATTCCTACTTCATCGCATCTAATCCTATTCTTCCCCACCCTTACACTTCCTTACTCTCCCCTTCACTAAACGCGGAGAAAAAATCCAGCCACTAGTCCATAAAAAGCTATGCAATATCTTAATGTTAAATCTGTCTACAAAATTCGCAATAAGTTCATTAATCAACTCTATCCCCCACAAACACCCTCTTTTCAAAATTACAAGACTTATCTCCTTATCACTGATATCCCACACACATTTCGCCAAATATAAGAAAAGTGACTTTCCATTCCTTTCTCCACCACCTGAAGAGACATTGTCATTTCAATATCAAAACAAAATGTACATTTTGTAGTGGATAAAAATTTGTACATGTTCTAAACTATTATTTATAAGAAATATTCACAACTCTCTATTAAATATCTAGCACTGTTTGAAATTAATGTTTTGAACGTTGTAAATTTTTCTTCGTTCCTTATTCACTCGGAAATATATATATATATATATATATATATATATATATATATATATATATATATATATATATATATAATAAAGTGAAGAGTAATACAGGCACAACTATATTCATATTGTTCAACTTCCTCCAACTTAACTTTCGTGAATTCTTTTTCTGTTTTCTTAAAATAAATTATTTTCATCATTTGTTTTTAAAATATTTATTTTCGGCTATGCTTTTAGCAATTACCAAAAATTAATTTTGTTTTACTTATAAATAAACAAGTGGAACGTTTATTCATATAGAGTCTTGTGTATATTAAGTTCCAAACATAGTAAACACATTGTTACCAGTTCATAATTGATATTATTAAGTGTAGGATTTCTCTTTTTTATTAGTAATGCCTCCATTATCTTGAATCTTCTTTTGCATGTGGATGATGTAATTATATATGTATTATCAATGAGGATATCACGGATAGGTCCTGGAAGATCTCAATGTGTGTTTAAATGAGATCGGATGGAACTGTTGTGGGTAAGGTGTAAAGTCAATCTTCTTGTCAATTTTGTGGTGGTATAGCCAATGTAATTATTTACGGATTTGGATAGTTGAGGAACACAGTCCTTCAAAGGACATGTAAATTCGTAAACGACACTGGTTCTCTGCAGATTAGATTTTGCATGTGAATAATTATTATTGATAATTAAATTGGCAGTTTTGAATTTTTTATAATAGATAATTTAATTTTCTTGTTTGAATTGGTCAGTGTTACATAAGCTCGGATGATATTGTGAAGTGCAGATTCAGCCTATCGGTATTTATTGTGACTTTAAGTTTTGTAAAAAATATTAATGCTGTTGTTTTTGTCTGCGTGTTTGTAGTTGCCATTGGTTACGTTACAAAGAAAAGTTTAATATGGTAATCAAGTAAACAATTCGAAAAGCCGTTGTTGATAAGCGTTTGTTTCAAATTGTGTATTTCTTTAAAGAAAAGCGGTTGGAAAGATGAATTTTCGTACGCTCTTCTGAGAAAATTTTTAATAACGCCAATTTTGTATTGAATAGGGCATTGACTAATAAAATTAAGGTGGCAAGAATTTGGCTCGTGAATTTTTTATATACTGAAGTTGTGAAAGTATTATTATTAGAATCTGCAAGAACATCAAGAGACCTTTTTTGGC